>JBCEWB010586182.1:0-11778 GCA_039654565.1 Peronia peronii | reverse complement strand
AGGATAGGGTCATAGTTCAGCTTGTGAAGGATAGGGTCATAGTTCAGCTTGTGAAGGATAGGGTCATAGTTCAGCTTGTGAAGGATAGGGTCATAGTTCAGCTTAAAGTTAAATAGAGTGAAAATCAGCTGATCAGCAGACAAAGTGGTCTATAGGGGAAGTTGGGGAATATGGAATTCTATCTGATGATGTGTTATTGTTTTAAATTTTGTTGGTAGTGTTTTATGCATTAGATTCATTATTATTTTTCTAATTTCAGAACTCGAGTATCTCAAATTCATCCAGATCATCTAACACCTCAAGTAAGTTGTGTCACCTTAAATGCATAGTTCATACAAGATTGTGTTTTATACGCAATGATGATATGTTCTTCTGTCTAACTTTCTGAAATCTGTGTTTATGGAATCAAACCAACCCATCATTCATGTCTCTGTATGATGAATTGTTACTTGATGATGAAAACTGTGAACTCTTTTTTCATATATTCCAAGAATTAAAAGTGCTAGAAATTTACACTTGTCTTGTCTCACTCCTGCAGAGAAGCGGCCAGCTTGCCGAGTGTCTGGCTTGTCCCGCAGCAAGAGTAAAACCTCAGCCTCAAAGAAAGCCAATGCAGCCATGTCGGGACAGCGGAGCATCAAGGATCTCATGAGTCGCTTTCAATACACAAGGTATAGTGTGAAATTTCAGTACGCAGAGTATAGTGGAACATGGGGATTGTGAAATGTTACTGTGTTTTCTCTTCAGTGATGAAATCTCTGCTCACAAAATTTGTACGTTGACGGTAACAGTTGCAAACCGTGTATGTCCAAAATTAGGTCAAGTTATATTTTTATCTTAAAATATCCCTTGGAAACGTTTATTCATCCTGTTTTTATATGGTGCAAGTTTATAGACAGGGAACTACAATATACGGCATTTGCAAAACATGCATGTCTGTTTCGCAGTATGCTTTACATGTACGCACCATGTATCTCAGTTAATTTCACTTTCGAAAGCCAAGCACTAGAAAACCAGGTAATAGTGGGGTTGACACAAAGCGTGTCACTCTGTCATTTTTTGGGAGGGCAAAATGTGTGTGTCTGATCATATTGACTAGAGTCAAAACTGGTTTTGGACATGTACATGTAACTATTGACTGCTAAAGTAATACATCATACAGTCTGAAATAAAACATGAACCTGTGAACATGAAATAATTTTTCTGTTTTTCTTGAAGTCGTAATTTTGGACTTGTGCCATTTGTGACTGTCACCATTGATATGTCATTTTTGTCTTCTAACTTCTGGACCAAATTTTCCAGGAGAATAATTAGTAGTAATAGGCATTCTTTAAAAAAACAGAATAAAGAAAAGAAATAATATGAAGATCTGGGTCAAATAGGTGCCTGCCTATCGACTGGGAATGATATTTTTAGCTTCGTTTTATTTTAAACTCACCCTTCGGCCATGTGTGGACTGAGTTATCTCGGATACTGATATTCTTTGTAGGGTTTGAACACCCTAACGATGGCTGCCTTTTATGCTTCTTGGGAAGCTGAAAACTATGTATTATGTCTTCATCATTGCATCTATTGGGTGATAGTCGATTATAAAGTGCTTAGGCTTATAAATAAGCCATCCTGTACAGACTATATTACATGGCGTCAGATTCCAGTAGAAAACTGTGCAACTCAGGTGAAACCATAAATCAGCCCCCTCCTGTGCCTTGACAGCAGGGTTAATTAGGGTCACAGGGAATTCCTGGTGTTGAATTGTAGGCCCACCTGAACTGGTTTTGCCATCATTTTACAGCATTGTCTTTGTGTGGCTTCTAGAGATCAGTTGCTTGTTTCTTGTGAAAGCTCAGTCATTGCACTATCATCCTGTGAAATTACAAACTTTCTGGGGTTTTTCATCTCTGTGCTGTAGATGTTTGAGAAGTGTCACTGAAATTGAGTATGTCAAAATATATTGATTTGCTTCCACTGTGAATATCTTCATCTGCTCCTTATCACAGTGCAACAGAGCACTTACTATTTCTACTGTACTGTGTGAACATTTTATGACTGCAGATGATACAAACTTCGCTGTCAGGAAATGAAAATTGTTGGTTACTAACGCTCTTCATAACATGGTGGTTGACATGGAACAAGACATCAATGGCACTCTGAGACTCTATACAATGTGAAAACCACTGGCAGTAGATTTCAATACTATACTAAAATTTCTGAAAAGTATGGTATGCGTGCTATTTAGAAACTTCCTATCAGGTTTAAGTCCAGTTTATCAATCATTGAACAAAGACAACAAAATCTTTCAATGAATTTCAAGACATATAACCTGAACTTTTGACCACAGATCCACATGGCTGTTGTCTGTAATTATTTGTACCACGTCTTATTTACAAAGTCTTGTTCAAACATGTTTTTTTTTATTACTTTTTCTTTTCTTTTCCTTGTCTTTTTTTTTTCAACGTAACTCATTAGTTAAATTTAATTTATAAGTTTGATTAACGGCCATAACTTTCAGAACTTGCTTTACATGTATTTATCAGGAGGTTTGTGATATTATCATACATGTATTATGTCTGCGAACTGATGAAAAATATTGATCTGACAAGGGTGTTTCTGCACACAACTGTTGGAATTAATAATAAAGATACAGGGATAAAAATTATGAAGTGGCTAGCGGGACTTACTGACTACACCTGTTGTTTTGGATTATAGTATTATAATGTTAATTTTTACCAAGAGCAAACAGTCATCTGTGGCCGAATGGATAAATGACCAGACTGATATTCCAATGAACCCGGGTTCAAACCTCAGCCAAGCCATTTTTTATTTTTTTTATTTTAGTAATAAAAATTTAATGTGTTTGTATTTGGCATAGTTTTTGTGTTTATATATATACAATTTTGAGGGATTATTTGAAGGAGATGCTTTTGCTAGGTCTTGTGTATGTCATCCGCTGAGAGTGAAGGGTTCACTCCAACACATTCACATCTGTAGTGCAGATCTGTATACTTTCTTTTCTGCTCCTTGTAACGTGTGTGTGTGTGTTTGTGTCTTCTTGACAGAACCTTCGTATTTTTCTGTCTTTTTTTTTTTTTTTAACGTGGTCTGGATCTAGATCTAGACTTCATTCAGCGTTTTAAATATTAAGAAAAAAAAAAAGATCGCCAAGCTTGATGATAAAACTTAACCATCATTTGCTGATTAGCATATTTTTAGCTAAAAGCTTAATATTAAAGCTGCGCACATGCCTCCCACCTCCTCCCAAAGGAACAAGATACAGACACAGAACCTCATGGCTACATGATAATGACACGGACTGAATAAGTCCGGCTAGACTTCGAGACTATACAGGCTTAAGTCTGGCTAGTCATGGCCTAAAAATTATATGATGCTGTATTGACCTTTTTCTTGAACAGTATGAGTGCAGTGCAAAGAATGTGTGGTTTCAGGATTCGGCACATTTTGGGTAATTGTAAGCCCTATGAATGAACTCAGCTGGCTACCTCACTGTCTTTCCAGACGCCAGATATCTGATCCCTGTGACCCCAATTTAGAAAGCGGCTTCCCGGGCTAAACTGAATCATGAATGTTCTCCTTCCGATACGCCGTGATTAAGCACTACATATATGTACATGAATGATCTGTTGCAATATATCTTGCTATTATTCTTCCTCGTGTGACAGACTACATTGCATATTTTCAAAGATCTAATGGTTAGTGGCCATGCAGCAGTCGGTATAGGCACACATGGTACCGCGCATATGTACTGATACTTTAATCAGTGTGCAAGATTTATACAATATCCATAGGTCATTATGATCTTTCAGAGTCCATCGTGCCCCCGTTAAATGGATTTTGATGAATTTTCGTTTCAGAAGTGCATCAAAGTGAAAGAAAAAAACTTGAACTTCCATGGATGGTTTTCATGAGGGTAACCAGAGAGATCCAACATATTTGATCTGATTGATCAAGTCTTCCAGGGATGAGGTAATCAGCTGCACCATGGTATTTAGTATCTATCGGCAAGGATATCCAGATGAAAGATGTCACAGAAGAACAGAAAGACATTACTTTTACTTTTTTTTTTTTTAAACTATCATTACTATGAAGCCTTTTACATTTAAAGTTTAAAACATTTTTATTGTCATTATTTTTACTATTTTCTTTTACTGTGCCTGTTGTGGAGTAAGATTTTGTCTCAGGGAGATGTTATATGACAATGATATTATTGGCAATGTTGAACGTCGAACAACCACAGGAAAATACCTCAGCTTGTGCGTAAGACACAACACCTTCACAAGCCATGGCTTTACTGAACAGAAGCACAGATGTAGTAATACTTGGGAGTTTGATTTACGGATGGTGTTTTTGCCATAAATCATTGGGACGTGTGGCCTGCACATTTTAGTTTCTTGTAGGCCTATTAATTATTCAGTGTCGTCTATAAAATGATGAGAAAATATCAATCTGCATGGCATTCCTGTACAGAGCAAGAGATCATGAATCCAGATTTAGAAATGATGAAATGAGCATCTAAACACAAAATTATAGCAATGGTTTTAAGCTAGACAACATTTACTCCTTTTGTCTGGGTTGTATTTATTTTACATCTCCTTATTTTTTTGTTGTATACATTTCATGTTACATTTTAACAAAGAGTTTTGTTAACATGTAAATTCAGTGGACACAATAAATTTGTCATTAAAATTTTTACTCTATTTTTGTTTTTAGATTTCATTTATTTTACTTAAAAATCCATGGCCTTTATATTTTACTCTTGCAGGATAGTAACATTAACATAAATGTATGTGGTATAGAAAAAAATTGGCAATACTTGATTTATTTCAAAGACTAAGATATTAACATAAGTAGCTCCATGACCTGCTAGTGACCTGCTGTAGTCTGTACAACTGTGAATCATGTTTGACCCCAGCTGTCCCACCCCTTGTTGATAAGTAGGTTGTTCATGTGCTCCCATCGCTCATGACCCACAAAGTCTCCACTCTCATGACAGATTTTGTTGTTCCTTTCTGGATGTCGATCTACTCGTAACATTAAAAACATCCTATTTCCTGCACACCCTCCTTTTGTCTTATGCATCTATCAGCAGCAGTACATATTGCCCACTGCAGTTTTGCAGCGTTTTTTTTTTTACTCTTAGTGTCGATCCACTTGTTAAGCTGTTCTGATGCCAGTGCTGGTACTGGCCCTCTGTTTAGTTTATGTACATGTACCTATACGTCATCAGCGTCACAGGCTGAAGGCTGTGGGCTGTCCTATCTATACTTTGCATCATATTGCAGGTACAATGCACTTAGCTTATCTATCTCTACTTTACATAAAGGAAGGTTGAAAAGACCGAGCCTCCCCTCAGCCATTCTGGCTCTGGTTCAGTGTGGAATTTGACCTTGGGAACATTCATGCCTAGATTCACCATGCAATTTATTCCACTCACAGACTAGGTATACATGTATTTATCTTCAGGGTGTATTGCACTTACATTGTGTATTAATTTTATATTAGTCGTCACCGGTAGATTTTTTATCTTGGATCGCTCCATCAGATTAGCAAGATGGCAAGCAAATACATGTACTATAGAGTTAGCACTAAAACTTATAAAAAATCTTATCTTATGAAATGTCGAAATGGTTTGTACAGTGTGTGCCGGTATATGATTGTATATTATGATTGCCCTAAACTTTTCTATGCATCATGCAAAAAATATTATTATATAATTATTATTCATGACCAAAAATGTCAATAAACTACCCTGTGTATGTTGGTGCACATGTTAGCATTCTTTTGGTCTGTTATATAATTTAGCCTACCAAAGTATTATTTACATGTGTTATGGAAATGTATGTACAGACAATAACTAAACCCTTTTTTTGTGAGTTGCATTTTTACTGGATTTTTTATCCTATATTGGCATTCTGCATTTTCTGATTGCATTTTTTTTTTTACTTGAATAGAGGGCATTTTTTATTAAAATAGATAACAGGTGAATCCGTCTTGCTAAGTGTTTGGCAGGAAATTATTTGATTTAGCACGCCAGCATGCCAGAATAAGAGCCCGCACACATACATTGGCGCTAAACCCAATCCGCCGCAACTGGTGCTGGCCAATAATAGAACATACATTTTCCCCATGACCAATGCAAATTGGGTCAGGCAACGCGCTTGGTGAGCCAATGTGCCACGAGTGGTGGATTTCAGAATAGCGCAGTGCAGTAAAAATTCTGGCACCAGATTGGCAGCGACCTCCCTGATTTCAACAAAAATCTTTAAATTTGCACAGGTTCAAATTATTTTGTGTTGCTGTCATGATGTATTGTTGGGTTATTACTTAAATTAATAACAGGCATAGTTTTAACTGTTCTTTAAACGAGATTTTGAAGTTGAAAAAGCATTGTCTTGACCTATTGGCGCCATGAAGTCCGGGCAGAACTCAATGCAGGCAAATGAGGGGGAGAGGGAGAGAGAACAAAAGGAGGAGAGAGAGTTTTGTGCTCCGCATTTTTGGTTACATTTAAGTGAACAACTTGTCATAAGAGTACCAACATTGATTTAAAAAAAAACAAAAAAAAAACAAGACTATACATGGATGCAATGGAACGAATGTGTGTAATCTAGATCTAGCCTAAATCTTGACTAGCAGTAAAGTGGTGGTAAGAAAATAATGCGTGAAAGTTAATCTGACTATAATGTCACATCCAGAGAAAATACATGATATAAAAATTGGGCAAAAACAATGCGCACATCAGTTGCGCTACACAGGTCAACAAAAAACTCCGAACAGGGGGGCAAACTCGGCAGGAGAGGAGAGTCAGATGACCTAACAGGCAGTAACAGTTCGGCCACCAAATCGCTCGCCATGTTGTAATGCATATCGTGTTGGTGTCGGCACCAATCCCCACGCCCCACCTTGCCAAATTGTATGTGCACTTATGCTAACCTTACTTGACCTGTCTTGTCTTGAAATTGAGAGAAGCCTCTGTATCCGATGACATTAAGTAGGGTATATATATATACATGTACATGTATTTAATCATTTCATTAAAGGAAAACAGGCAACTAATTTCTCTGTTGCTACATTTTAGCAGCAACTGTGAGAAATACAGTGGAATCCACTTAAAGTCAACCTCCCGGACCAAGAAAAGACGTTGACTTTGACGGGTTGACAATGTCCGTTTTCAGGGGACACAATCTCTAGTAGGCCACATGGGATCAAAATGTGCGTTATGTATTTATTGGGTTAAGTCTATGCCCCTCATCTCTACAAAAAAAATGAGCAGAGTTGCCCCCTCTATTTTAATAAACTAAAACCTTGTAGATCTATTCAATGTTGAGCACGTCATTGACCACATGTCTGTTAACCCTTCAAACTCCAAAGGTCTAGAAAAACCACTAAAACTGGGGCGAGTGCAGCCACTGACCATATGAACATAAACAAGAAGCAAATGTGAGAATTCAAGCATTTAGATCGCATCAAAGACCAGGGCCATTCATCGTGAGGCAGAGGTTTTTTTTTGTGTTTGTTTTTTTCTTTCAACAAAAAAACAAAACTAGCTAAGAACTTACAGCCATGTATACATGTAGAATGTATATGTACTGTATATATTATATACATTATATCTAAATACATGTAATTCAGTTATCTTTTAAGAGATAAAAATTGAAAGACATTTTCAGTTCAACATACCAATTTAATTCTAAAGATGGAAAAGAAAAGGAAAAGAAGATAGACACGAAAGAAAGATAAAAGAGAAAGAAAAAGAGAAAAGAATGAAAAAAGAAAGAAAAAAGAAGAAGTGTAATATAGAAAGAAAAAGAAAAAAGGAAGAGAAGAAAAGAAGATGGTGAGGTGTAACTCTTAACTAGAGAGAAAAGTAAATAAAAAGTTATTGCCATCTCAGTTTGCAATTTATGATCTATCTGAATGAAAGTCGATGAAATTCTCTATTTCTTGTCTTTTTGAAATGCCCATACTCATCATACTGTCAACTGTCGTTTAGAATGACTGTCAGGAGGGCACATCATATATATGTATTTTCACTAGAAACTGAGCAGGCAAGAATGTTTATGCCCCTGATCATTGCCCCTGATTAAAGATTATTTTTCTTACATTATGAATATTTTAAGATGAGTATTTTTGTACAAATGTAAGATCTGAAAGTCCTTACAACAAACGAATCCACACAGGAGAGAAACCTTACAGTGTGACATCAAGTGTGACATTTGTGACAAAGACTTTTCTTCAAACCAGCACCTATACAAACACAAACAAATCCACACAAGAGAGAAATCTTACATGTGTGATATTTGTGGTAAAGACTTCTTTACAAAACAGCAGCTACAAGGACACAAACGAATCCACACAGGAGAGACACCTTACAAATGTGATATTTGTGGCAAAAGATTTTCCCGAAGTGATCGTCTACAATTACACATAAGAGACCATACAGGAGAGGAGCCATACAGATGTGGTGTTTGTGGTTCAGAATTTTGTATCAGGTGCAGTTTGAAAAAAGCACAAAAGAGTCTTCCAGGAGACCTTGTTCGTGTTGGTGACCTTGTTGAAGGTCAAAGTGTAGGTGTACAAATTTGCAATCGAATCCACATAAAGGAAAAACCTGGAACAAATGTTTCTGAAGAAGAGTTAGCTCAAAATGGAGATGTACCAAATCACAGAACAACATATGCAGGAGGGAAGTCTTTCATTTCTGATGTTAATGATGTAGATTTTGTTCAAGGTGGAGATCTACAAACTGATGAAAAAGACCACATTGATCACACAGAAGGTGAACCATACAAGTATGATGTGCTCCCCTTTGACATAGCCAAGATTGAGGATCCTCAGTCTCACAGTGAAATCCATTCAGAAAAAGAGTCTTATGACTGTGAAGCCCTCTGTGATTTGAAGCCCCGCATGTCACAAACTTTGAATGTGAATGGGTGTCAGTTGTGATGTTGCAAATGGTAATCAGGCGGTGAATGCGGACAAGACACACAGAAGAACGGAGAAATAAAAACAAGAATCCTTGACGTCGAAATGATGCAGAATTTCTTGCAGGTGCTTGGTAAAATAAAATACAAACTTGAGGGAGCTGCAGCTGTCTAACTCCGATGTATACGGCACTCACTGCATTGCACTTTCTCCCTTCCTCTCCTGCTGAGCCCTTATATAGGCACCAGCTTGTCTTGAACTCTGTCGAACCTACAAGCTTTCAGTATCTCGAACTCTTTCGACCCGCTATTACTATCGCCACACATAAAACGTGACGTAGTGTGCACACGTGATGTACTACATACACAAGATCTGACTAGAACCATCCCTTACAAAATGCTTAGAGAGTATCTCAGACACATTCGGTGACCCAGTATTTCCACGGACAAGCATACGCATGCCCACAACACACACTTGCATGGATCCAGTACATACAATCTCGTATATGTTGGTCGATTATTACGACCAGACAAAGTCTATATTCTCGATGTTCAAAATACTCCCTGTCTGCATTGATTTGAATTGAATTAATGATTATGCTATTTGTGTACGTCATTTCAATGCTGGATCATTGTTCTATTGATTTTGCTGTAGTAAAGTTAAATTTTAGCATCGTTCAGATGTCTGAATTAAAGTACAAGATTTGACAAGGTGTAAAAAAATAACGATTGATCACAGCCTTTTGTTTCACTAAAATTTAGCTCTCTGGCTTCAAAATTGCCAATCTTTCCCTTAAAAAACGAAGATATCCATTCAGAATGGCTTGTAGATAAAAAAAAATCATTGATTAAAAAAAAAAATGGCAAAGCATTGATTATAAAAAAAAAGACCTCAAGAAATGCATTGTTTTGATCCCTGTTCATCTTCCTGTAGACCCCCTTGAAATGTCCTATTTTCTTGACAAGAAAACATCAAGTACGGACTCCTCCGGAGAATTTGTTAACAAAACGGTCAATTAAATATGCATGGGTGGTCGTGATTTTGTCTTATGTAAATCTTCAACAACTTTAGATCACATTCAATGAAAAAACAAACACTATTTACATAAAAAGAACAGAATAAAGCCATTTTATTGAAAAATTCATTTCTGCCACTCCTTCAGCAGTATGCTTATCAAGCTGAGACAATGTTCCATAGATCCGCCTTATTCTGATGTTACTCATGATATTTTGGTCAGCTTGTAAGTATGAATGTGTCTTATTTTACAGATATATGAAGATACATGTATATGTATAAACTTGTTTTAATAAGTAGGCTAAGGTTGGAATTTCCTTACGAAGACAAGTAAAATTTATCTTCTGCTTATCCTACGTTATTCTGTCCTTTCCTTCACTGTTACATTATGTCTGTCTCATTGTAAGACTCTCTTACACCTTCATACTATCTTTCTCTTTCAGATTTTCTTTAATTCTCTCTCTCTCTCTCTTTCTCTCTCACTGATGCTCTTTGTGCCTCTTTCTCACCTTTTCTCTCCCATTGTTTCTCTGTCTCTCCAATGTCCTCTTTCACTTGTCCTCTTCCAACTCACCCTCACACTTTTTTTCTTTCAGAATCTCCCTCTCTCACTCTCCCTAATTCTCTCTGCCTCTCACTTTCATCCTGTCTGTTTTCATCTTACTGTCTCTCATCACTCTCTCACAGTTTCTCACTTTCTACTTTCTCATTATTCCTGTCTTCTTCTTCATCTTTCATCCTCTCTTTCTCTTTCTATGTCTTCTTTTATAGATGTAATAATATTGTATTTCTTCACCCTGACTTTGGGGTGCAAACTATACGTCATGTGCAATGTACATGTCTATCACTTCATGAAATAATCCCAATTTTAGGGAAACAGTACGCCTTTCATTCACATTTTCTTTTCTTTTTCTTTGTCACTTTCACAAAATTTTTAATGGAATCAGAGACATGTACATGTATATATATCTCCCTATATCAGGAGATCTGTATCAAAACTTAACATAATTTGAAAAAAACCATGTACAGTGTACACCTGATATATCGACATGTAAGGGTCCAGACATTTTTTGTCGATATAAGAGAAACCTGTGTTCTTTCATTGCAAGGGTGGGTTACTACAAGTACATGTATAATAATAGCAAGTAATACTAATCGTGCTGTATTTGACGTAAGGGGAAGCAACCATGCCCCAATCAAATAATGTATTGATAGTTATGTTCCTTGATCAGAAAAATCGATAAAACTAGCAGTAGCACCCATCCTTTTGTCTTTAGCGACATCGTCGTTCAGTAGAAATTTTTTTTAAGTTGAAGCCTTGAAAAGGAATTGAGTGTTTTGGTAGATCTTACGAGAATACAGCTGGCAGGGATTACTACTGATACAAGTGATTGAATCTTATGGTCGTATGAAACACGAGACTAGTTGGCGGCACATGTCTGACTCGATCTAGAGAGCGCGTGGATGAATGCGTAAACGCGTCACATGTATACAAACACATACATACCCACACGACGACACCCCCCCCCTCCCCCAACCGCAGTTCAAACTAGGCACAAGCCTCTTTGTTTCCCTTTCAGTGAAGGCACCCGGGTTACATGTGGTTTCGTAAGTATGGTGTGCCCACCACTCCTCTCCTTACCTCATCAACCAGTGTATAACACACAACGTGACTAAGAGCTCCTTTGTTTGTTTTTCTTAAGCCTTTCAGTCCAAAGAAAGTAGGATTATCTCGGCTTTTTTGGAGGTTGCCAATTTTTGCTGAGAAATTTTGTGGGTAGAAATTTGGAATTTGGAAATTTTGCCCGGACAGCGGCACACAGC
>JBCEWB010586181.1:0-36131 GCA_039654565.1 Peronia peronii | reverse complement strand
CCCCCCCCCCCCCCCCCCCCCCCCCCCCCCCCCCCCCCCCCCCCCCCCCCCCCCCCCCCCCCCCCCCCACCAACCCACTGCAAATTCAGTCTGTTTCCCTTACAGAATCTCACCCCACCTTTTCTCATTCTTGATTACTCTCATACAAAACTACATTCTATCACCTTCTCTCCTCTATCTCTCCTTAATCCTTGCTTTGTCTTACTAGTCATAGTGCAAATAAGATACTTGGGCCAACTGATGAAAAATACATGTAGTATGTAGATCTAGATATTTCATACGGTACGTCCAACAATGTTGCTTAATCAGGCACTGGAATCACTATGTTAAAAAGAAAAATCCAATCATCATTATTTTCATGTAGCATTGAAATGATTGGCAGAGAAAATTTAAATCAACATGCATTGTAAGTTAATGCTTGTATTGAAGTGAATTCAAAGCCCATTTTAGTGAGATATGATACCAAGTTCCAACGAAAAAAACCAACCCAACTGAAGATGAACTCACACGAGTTCAACTCCAGTATAGTCGACTGTACTGGTATCTCATAAAGCTTGACATTTCATAGCCCCCTAAATCTACAATTTAGGAAAGTCTGATTCTGAGGGCAAAGTTTATAAAGAAAAAAAGGCAGAAAACCAGATCTAATTTAAATCCATCAAACAAATCTCAGAAAACAAAATGGAAATCCAAGCACTCCTCTCGGGTTCGTGGTCCCGGCCTTTCTCTACAACAGAAGTCGATTAGATCTACTGCCTTCCTTAGGAGCATAAATACATACATGTAGATCTAATTGTCCTTGCTAATGCTATTGATCTGATGTCGCTAACAGACTATAAATTAAATATTGGCAAAATATTAGAGATCTAACAAATTTATATGTAATCATGCTCCTCCTATATCACTGGAAGACACTACTCGACTTCCGTTGAAGGGAAAGGCCAGAACCATAAAACAAGAGGACTGCCGAAATCCATTCAGTCATTAGATCTAAATCTACCCTAGTTTCTAGATCTACAGGACTGGAGGGTCAATGCGTCACATCGGGTCTTTGCGTCACCTATGTCCGCATCATGTCAGACTATACCAATTTGCACCAAAATTGGCTGATTTCACTAGCTCTGTGGTCAGAAGAAATATGCAAATTTTGGTGCAAATTGGTAGTCTTACATGATGTGGACATAGGTGACGCGAAGACCCGACGTGACGCATTGACCCTCCAGTCCTATAGATCTAGATATCTAGATCTAGATGAGACCAACTGAAGTTCTTCGGGAACTCACCCACATATTTTCGTGAAATTGTAGCAATGCCTTCCTCGCTAAAAACATAAGATTTATGATTAAGCCAGTACTGGATCCCAAACACGAACAAAGCAATAACAGCTACCCAGTAAAATATCGACCGTAGTCTTGAAAATGACAAGAACATTTTGCTAACGGTAACAAGTCAAGAACTCTTAGGCTAAGCTGTACAAAGGTTGGACACGAAATCAGACCATGTACGAATGGGTTGACTGCCGGTCTAAAAATATTTTTGGAGTAGGTTCCCTTGCCGTGTCAAGCATCTCTAAATACAAACACAAAGTAAATAATTTTGACAACGCGTGCGTTTGCTATATTTCTGTTATCAGTGTAAAGGGAGAATTCTGAATCCACTTCCAAATCAATTTTTTCTTACTCAATATTTAATAAAATATTGGTTCTAGTTTTGTATTAGTAAATCAAACATTTCCTTTTTTTGCTACCCATGAACCGGCCGGTTATTAGTCAATCCAACGCTTTCAAAAGTAGAACTTTCAAAACAAAAGGAGCGATGCTGACTGCGGAACGAATTTTCTGTCCTGATATTATGTCACAGCTTCTGCAGTAGGTCAATGCCCCATGGTTTCAGCCGAGACTGGGATTAGAAACATCGCGACACAAAGCAAATTTTAATTTTAATGTTAGCAAATTCAAAATGGTAAAAACACTTGCTCCACAGTTTCGCCTTGTTGTGCATCATTGTACTGTACGGTGACATTTGTAAGTGTCTTTGCTCATGCTCTGTCCTTATAGAAGTTACACCTTATGAGAACAGCTATATTAGCAATGTCACAAGCTACAATACGTAGAATTATCTTGCCCTTACACTTGAGACCTGCAAGCCAAATCTTTGTGTCACTGAAATGTTAGACTATTTTCTGTTCCATTTTCTTCTTCTCTTTGATTGTTTCTTTTTTTTTTTTTTGAAAGAATGTTGTGCCGTATTAGGAATGTTGACAACTGTGGAATATGGACTGTCATGTTAAATATCATCATGATATAAAATTGATTTCTAGATCTAGTCAGGTTTCTGTATGCAGTAATAGGCTTTGAAAGGGCTTTTGTCTTCACACTCTAACACGGTTATTAAGAAAACGCTTAAAACGAAACTTGCTTTATTAAGAAAGAATCTTTGGGAACGTTTTTTTTTGCTATGTAATTTCTTATGCTTACAAAGAAATAAAACGATGGGCTGATACAAAAACTACACTTATAACGAACGGTTTCCATTTCCCCAATCGCACTTTTCTTTCATATTAAGCGTAACCAAGACCAAGCTCAGATACCGGACCAGTTGCCTCCGACAAACAAATCATCCCCGAGCGCGTCAAGTAGGCCTACTGGTACCAGCAATGCGCTGTACTGCCCAGCAGTATGACATGACAAAGAAATCGTTCGTGAACGAGTCAAGTACCGTTTCACACCTCACCCGTCGCTCGTGGCCCGAGTTGAGTATGATGTACCGTGAGAGGGTGACACCGATTACATGCATGTATGAGGCTATTATGATTTCGTCGTTATTTATAGCCACACAACCACAGTATCAGAGGATTCAGCCGAGATAACCACCCCCTAGGAGGTTGAAAGGCTCCGTACACTGTAAATCGTATCGGAGGATGGCTTGGCCTTTGTCTTTTCAATCATACACTATACACACTTCCACTTGCGGGCATTCGATCAGTCAAACCAGTTGTGCTTGTCAGTGTTTCTTGAAAGCCAGTTTTGACTGCGAGAAGTCGACAGGTATCCTTCAGTGATTGTGAGCTTTAAGTTGACGATAAAACTATTTTAGATTTAGGCTGGCAATCAATGATGAATTCATCGAAACTAAACATGTTTTTAAAACGTAGGAGAACAGGCTTATCGCTGCAGTTCAAAAGGACACTGATTTGTGAAGTTGATGAAAATTTACCGAAAAAATCGGATATCTGCAGAAATTATGCCATTCCAAACTCTACTTTGTCTACAATCTTGAAGAATTAAAAAAAAAAAAAGCAGAAAAATCACAAACGACATAACAGCTACATAACCACAAATTTTATATATATGTATACCTACAACAACAAGAACAACAAAAATGAAAAGGAAGTGGCCTTAAGAAATAAGGTCGCAGTGCGAACACTCTTCAATCAGGAGAGGTAATTCGGTAATTAAACTTCATCCCTGTTTCAATTTAGCCTCTTCAGATACAACAAAATAGAAATAGCACGAAATGATTTCCATTCCCTGCAAATTTCGTTTTAACCGTGTTAGAGTGTACTTAACTGCTTCACTACTGCTACGCCAGTTTTGTTGTTGTGTGCCAGAAAGTTGCAGTACGAACATGGTCAATCATGCTCTCTCCATCCATTTACCCCCTCCCTCCCTTACATTGTCCTGCCCATGGTGCACAAGCCTACAGGCACCTGTTCTTTACTTTCCTACAAGCAAACAGAGAATAAACTGTTTGCATGGAGAAGCAGACTTCTGGTTTCACTTCTTAACCCTAGAACTGTGCAGTACATATTTATACCACAGGTAAAGCAAATCCCTGCATGCGGCGACCATATTTATCCTAGGGGATCCTCGTTGGCCTATGATATTTATCACCATTTCACTCAAACTCAGGGTTTCTTGGCCTCCGTTTTGTCAAATTATTGCCATAATTAGTATGCGCAGTTCAACAGACACTCCTTCAAAAGAAAGGAAACTACCTAATAGAACAGTGAGAAATTCCATGCCCAAAGATGAAATCCTCTTAAAAAGAAGAGGAGAACAGAAATCAAAGGCTTCATCATCCACTCCTCTCAAGCTGTCTGAAACTATAATCAAAAGAAAGTTCCACATGTATGATACGAGAGAGTATCAAATACATATAGTCTCTTTCTTTATGTCATATTGAATAATATCGCAGACTCCCCTGACCACTTGACTCTCTCGGCAACTTCACATTGACCAGCGATCAAGCTGTTGAGAGTACAAGTGAGCTATAATTGCTGTGAATGAAAGCTAAAGTAACCTATGTATCTGTTAGTTTATATATATCAGATAGCTCTCTTGTGCTCTCACTCTGTACCATCATTAGATCACTTTCTTTGTAGTCACTGCTGCCTGTCAACGTTTGCCGGTGTGACCTAATAAGAATAATCTAAGTCCACGTGGTCGCAGAGATGATAGCATGTAGTTTGCGCTAAGATTCTATACCGTGAACGTAAATATACCCCTATGTGAAGAGTTTGGTCCAAGCAGGTACATCAGGTTATGAACAAATCTGTAATGGGAATGGTCTGTGTGACACAGACGAGGGGTGATAAATTGGCACCCGTATGAAATTGACTTGTTTTTGTGAATACAACCTCTTCTCCTACCATTTGTTCATGACGTGAAGAAAGGATGGAGTTAGGGGAGGAATTAGAGAAAGACATTGGTCAGTAAGATGGTCAGTCTGGGCCTACATTGTGTCACTCTGAAGCTAAGGTGGAGTCTCTACAGTCAAAACAAACACCGTGAGGCTAAGCACTGACGCCGGCGATCTAGATTGACAAGGTTGGCAAGGTTTGCTCAGGGCATTGTAGCCCTCAGGCTGGGTTGCATTTCTAGAGTTAATTCTGCCTCATCTGCCAGTCATCAGCTTGTGGTGGCTGTCAAAAGATTTGAAATAGTGGTGTGAACATCTAGTCAGTCGTCAGGACGTTGAATCAAATGTGAGAGCAGGGATTGTTAATGGTGAGCTGGCCATGGGCGTATCAATTATCATGTACATTTTCGTAAAAGAGATTGATATTTGGGTGTATCTCACATTGTGAGTAGCACTGAAGTGGTTTTTCTGTTGTCAAGATGTATTTTTTGATATAATATCTACTATTTTGAGACAGAGAACTTGTTTTACTTTCAGACAACACAGCATTGGATTCTTTATTTTCAAGAGCCTCATCAAAATGATGTAAAGCTACCATCTGATACTCGAACAGCAGGTCAACATAAATTCTATACGCACAAGACCCAGGTTTTACCATGAAACTGTAGCAATGTCAATTGAGTGCTGACATTACTGTAAGAAAAGTGTGAAATTTCCACATGCAGGGATATTAAATATGCACCCGCATTTAGTAAGAAAAGTTCCTTTTCTCATCTATGTGGCCGATGTCCACTTGCTGCACTATTTAAATGTGATTATGCTGCAGAGAAGCCACAGGGTCATGAACGTTAGACAATTCAGTTTGTACAAATGTCCATGTGACAATATATCTACCAAAAGTCATATTTTTTCAGAGAAGCCCATTCAGTCACACAAATTTCAAGTTCAACTTCAAAAGGGATCAGAATTTTCAACATGCACAATGATGAGAAATGGTGAATTATCCTGTGCAAACAGTGCTGATTCTATGGCAAAAAGCAAGGCAGAATCAGAGAAAAAATCGTTTAGAGAAACACTTGACCAAACTTGTAATCCATGTGATGTAACTGAGCATCTTGACATATGTTGTGCTGATGGAGTTTTGTGCCCAAATGAATTGCCAGTGGTGTTTTCTCGTATTGAGGAAATGATATATTGTAGGCAGGCATATCCAGAATTGTTGTCAGAGAGGCACAGGCAGAAAATGCAATTTGAATTAAATGTCAGCTGTCTCTCCACCATGGAGGCTCTCTCATCCAATCAAAGATTCCAGTCTTTGCTCTCATGTACAGAAAACTGTGTAGATAAATTGTCCACAGATGGATGTCTGGAAATTTTGCATTGTCTTGAGTATTTATTTGTTTCAAGTCCCAGTTCATTAATTTATAAACTACATGAGAAGTGCATAGAAAATATCAGAACTTTAGACATACACAGATTGGCTACAATTTCTTCAAGCCTACGATCACAGCCGAGGGATTTTGTTGGGCTTGGGAAGGTAGTTGATGCTCTTAAAACATTACTGCAGACTACATCTCTCGACAACATAGACATACCTGCTCTTTGTTGTGTGATAGAAAATGTTAAAGATGTTGCCAGCACACATCTTTTTGAACTGGCATTGGAGACCATCAAGGAAAAAATTTATCACGATTTCTCCAATTTGTCCTTGGCTAATCTAGGCAAGATTTGTGCCCTTTCACACATTTGTGATAATGAAATCATGGAATCAGTGCAAGCCATGTTTTCATCTATCTCAACAAGATCTTTCAATCAAGTTGATATTACAGATTCAAATTTGACATTCGATGTTGCCAGTGACATCAACAAAAATCCAGAATTATGTCCAGTGTTGCATCGACTGAGATCACACTGTGTTTCAGAACTATACAAGAGAACTGACTTATCAGTTCAGGATATAATCAGATATCTTCTTCCTCTGGATGACGTTCCTTGGAGCATTATACAAGACAAGACAAGCATGTTAATTTACTGTGCTGAGCATGTTGACAATTTTTTGCTATTCCAGGTAGGTGAAATTATTCATGGGCAGCAAATCGTTGAGAATAGTTCTTACTTTATACAGTCACTACATCTTATTATTATTCATATTAATCAGCCTAAATATGTGTAGTGTTAATTGAAAAATATATAATATTATATTAAATATATTAAGGATTTACAAAAATGATCTGCTATTTTGTCACTTAATTCAGCTGCAGCAACAGGTCGCCCCGTCATCTTTAACTGCCAATGTCTGAACTTCTACTTTAGATAGAACAAAAATTTTTTAACACACTGAAAGGCAAATCAGTGATATCAATAACTCCATATGCTCAAATTTGATGAGAGCCTGATTTCATTGTGTCGCATCTCATATGTGTTATTCATGTCTTTGCTTCAATGCTTTTTTAATTTCATCTTCATAAAGCTGATATCCAAGTTTTCTGTAGTTGATATTTCACAACTACCTAAAGGGCGGAAACTGCTGGAAGTTATTCATGACAGGCTTCTACAGGTTTTCACTTCGCTGACTGAGGATCAGTTGGGTCAGCTTGTATGGCAAAATGATGGAGAATTAGCCAAAATTCTCTTCAAGTTTTTGAGAAAGGTAGTACCATGCTGTAGACATATCGTGAGCAAGATTGAACATGATAAAAGTATGATGAAGAAAGTTCGTGTATTAGAGTCCAGATCTGACCAGCAAACACTATAATTGTAAAATACTGTAATTGTAAACTGTAACTGTAAAACACTGTCACTGTAAACTGTAATTATAAAACATTGTAATTGTAAACTGTAATTGTGAAACACTGCCATTGTAAAACACTCGTAGTTGTATGAATATTTTCATATAAGATACTTGACCATTAATACATTTCTAAACCTGCATTTCTATCTGATCATATTGAAACAAATAGAACAGGAAAATATGCTATGCAGGCATTTAGTAAGAAACCATAAGATGTCATTGCGATTTAAATTGTCAATTTACAGTACCTTTTTTTTTTTTTGATCTCTCTAGATTGTGTATGTGGAAAGCAAGAAATTGAGGTCTTACCATGAGCTTACTTATCTCATTGTGGAATAAAAGTTACGGCATTTGCATGGAAATTATAAGATTTGTGTGTAGGGGGAGACCATTTGCCCACCATTCTTAGGGAAAAGTTTGTGCTACATATGGAGGAAAATTATCCTATATGGCCCACGATGTACTACCTGTATGTTTTATTTTGACCATGAAGAAGAAATTCCAAGATTAAAAATGCTTCTGCTATAGTGATATTCATATATTCTCAAGAAATAACAGTTAAGGCTTAATGGCAATATAAGATAAATACATTGTTACCACGTTGTATGCTATGTTGAAAGTGGTACATGGACAAAGTGTAATGGTATAGATCTTGTGGGCAGATTGGTCAACCAATTGTCATCATTCTTCCTTCATTTTTTTTTTTTTTTTGTCTTTTCAGATCTCTGTCAAAGGCTTCCAGCTGAATGGAACTGTTGTTGATTCTTTAGGGAAGCAATTGAGGTTACAGAGGAGTGAGTGGGATGTATCAAAAGTCAAGGTTGCTCTTACGGCATCATGGGTCATAAAGCTACTCAAGCTGGATGTGTGTCAGTCATCCCCTGAACTGTGGAAGATCAGTAAACTTTTTTGCCGTTTGGACTCTGGTGATATCATGAATCTTCACAGACAGGTTGAGAATGCTTTTCTGGTAAGTTGCAAATTAATTTAATAGACATACGTTTTCTTAGTACCAATAAAACCATGGTTGATGATCATAATAAGACTAAGGGTGTACTTTCATGTTAAGATGGATAATGGACTGAGATTAGTAAGAACCGAAGAAATGGAGCTTCTTTTTTTTTTTTTTTAAAGTTAATCTCTGGGTATACCACTATTTCTGTGGAAATAAATAGTTATCCAGAAACAAATTTTAGAAAAAATTACTCTCAGTTGGAAATATTAATGTAGGATGCTTATCGCCAGTATGTTGATTTCAATAATTCATAGCTATTATTGCTGTCAATAGTATTAATTGGTCAGTGGAATAAAAAACAACACAGTGCGTAGCACTAAAATTAGTGAGAAAATAAAAGATCCACGTAATCTTGATTAGATCTATGTATGACACAGAAACAATAAGAACAATGAAATTAAAAGCAAATTTAAATTATTAATTGGTCAAAACAATTAAATTAAACCAAAAACATGTCATTTGTCATGATCAGCGGATGTGTTGGCCACTATGGTCAATGACACAGATAGGATGATTTTTCTCCACACGTTCCAATCTTCACTAGACCTTCTGACTTCGTGCACTTTCATTCCGTTAGATTCAGTGATCTTTTCCAGAAGCTGGTGGAATGCTTATGTATATATATATATATGTTTTTTTCATAGTAATAATGCATTCATAAATGTGTTAGAAAAAGAAGTCTAAGAGGTGCTGAAGGAATAAGGGTTTGTAATTTTTTTTGTGTGTGTATTGAAATGACACCAAACTTGGCAACATCTTTTCATGTGATCATGTCAAATTCTCTTTACCTTCTCAGCAATCGTCTGAATCTGTAACTGTGAAAAAACAAGCCCATCAGCTCGGCAATAAACTGGCTGACTTATTTCACAGCAAACTCTCCAGGTCAAATGACATTGCTCCCTCTATGGTGTCAAATAACATTTTGCCATTGACAGGGAGAACAAAATCTGGAAGGTGGTCGATTCAGTTAGGCTTATACTTCGATCTTGTACGGAGCTTTCCAAGATTTATAGCAGATGATCAATGGAAGAATTGCAACAGAGTCCTGAGAATTCTTGCAATGGGCTCTGAAAAGGTTCCAGTGCATCAGGTAGTTTATCACCTTGTGAAATTTTAAAAAAAATTTTATCTTTTGTTCATAAAATAGACATAATTATTCTGTCATTTTTGTGGTTATAGTTTGTTTGTATGTAAGGTTCATCTTTTAATTGTAGGCCCATAATTATTTTAAGAGCCTCTTTCTTGCTGTCAAAGTTGCTAATGTCTGTGAATGGGAATGTAAGAAATCATTGCAGTCTTAATTCTGGCACTAATTTTATTTATTTAATGCTGTGGACTACATTATCTTTTGTGGTCATTATGGATGTGAAAGACATTGTTTAAATTTGTATCCCAATGGCTGAGAATATACAAGATAATGTTTTAGTGTCAGCATGTTTTGAGAAAGATTTTCATGCTCATTATCAATTGCAAATGTAATCAAGTTGTCATTCTAGTTTCGTAACACAAGATGGCTGTCCATAGGTGGCAGAAAGCAACACTGGAATATAACATAATTTCGTATTATTTTTAAGGAAAAAAAAATTGAAGAGGAAAAGAAAACAAGCAACATTTCTTTTCCAGGAAAAGATGTTTGAAAATCTGATTCAGTGCATGACATCGGATGCCAATCCATTGCTACAGTCTGCCTTGGACCTTGTGAAAATCCTAGCTTCGGCTGGATATCCAGTGGAGACCTCTGAGATCTTCATGTCATGGATCTCACATTTTGTGCATAAAGCCCTAGAGGACGACACTCTGGACAAACTCTCTCAGGTGTCGTCACTTTTCATTACATTCTTAGAAGTCTTCATGAACATCAGTGAGGAACAAATCTCTTTCGAAGATGATACAAAAGCTTGTTGTATTCATCTCAGGCCTGAACAATTGTTATTACTTTTATGGTGACATTCATATATAAGTTCTGTGCCCAAAACCAGTGCTGAAGTGAATTTTTTTTTATTCCTCAATTGAATTTTGCTACATGTATTAGTAAACCATCTATGATCATCTTTTATGTAACACAATCCAAGACTGGTTTTTGGCATTTCTTTTAACAAGATTTACCTTCCTGTAGGGTTATATTTATTATTATCCAGTCTGTAATAATCAGATTTGGAAAATTTCTGTTCATTTTTTTTGTTCTGTCATAATTTTAGAAATTTTCAAAACGTTTTGAATCAGACCAAACTGACCTAATTTCAACAAGAAGTATTTTGAAGGAATATCTGGTGGAGGTATTCATATCACTATTTAATTCAGGATTATTCATTCAGTAACCACATGCAGACGAGCCATCTTACAGTAATTGCATTGCATATATAGGGACCTAGAAATTGAATTTTTTTTATCTCCAATATTTGATTCAGAATTATTTAGCTGATTCTTGTTAAAAAAAAGGATGATTTAATAGAATTTAAGGTATACAATGCAGATAGTTTCTGTTATTCCATTACCTATTGGAAATTATATGTTCTTCTTTATTTGATTATCCAGACTGTTCACACTCTTTTGTTTTCTCATCTCATCAGGTACAGCTGGCCTATCACCTGTCTCTGTTAGGACTGTTTTATGATGATCTGCTGCTACAGATATTTTCCCTAGACTTCATCAGTGCTTTGGAGAAGGATCTGTTTGGTAACTCGGAATTTTGATTTTTGCCCTGTACTCTTGCTTAGTCAGTGCTGAAGCAGGCAAAGTCTGAAAATTATTGTACAAATTAACAAAATAGAAACTTGTGCCTTGTATAATCCCATTTTATTGAATTGAGGCACTTCAGGTATTCGGAATGTTCAAATGAAAATAGTGTTTATGTCTCTTTGTGTTTGCTTTCTATTTAGGAAAAAAAAACAGGAAAAGATCATTGAGACAAATTCACCCACAGTAAGTTACCCTAACAACAGGCGTAAGATAATGTATCTTTCATAACACCAGCAAAAAGTCAGCAAGTTTCTTGAAAACCAATAAGTGATATCATAGATGTCCTGTCTCTGAAAAATTTGTGTTTTCTCATTATCATCCTCTTTAGTTCAATGAATTTGTCTTTTTTTTTACATCTCTACTGCCATATATTACATTTTTAACTGGTTTATGTGAAACTTGTTTCTAACATCTCCATAGTAAATTATCATTCAGAGGAGTTGGCACGTTTGAATGCAAGAAATTGCTTTGGTCATAAATATTCTCTGTGCCTGGTTTTCCATTTTCTTGTCATGTCTGAGAAAGGAAGATTGAAAATCAAAAACAGAATTTACCTCTGCAGTTTAAGATGTCATCGTGAATCTTTCTCTCTCGTCTCAGATACTTTCTTGTACAGTGACAACCTGATAAAGCAGCTTCTGGGATCAGCCCTATGTTCCTATTATAAACGATTCCCATTGTCACCAACATATAATGAATTAAAAGAAAGATGAAACATTTTCTCTTGCCTGATCATAGAAGAGACATTGTGCATGGATAGTCTCCCTTGATGAACTCTTTGAATTTTGCAAATACAAATACTTGATTTGTCCATAAGGATATCCTTTTGCATTATGGGTTTCAGCAATGGCTGTAATAGTGAAGATAACATGACATATTATTGGTTATGGTATGAACTAGTATTGGTCATGGAAAGTCTTAGCGAGCAGCTGATTACACAACATGGACACACAGCACTTCAACTACAAAGACCTGAGTTAAGAGCATGTGTTTGGCTGGTCTTGGACAAACTAAGTTGCTGCACCCTCATGGCTGATTCTCTCTGGATCCCTGTCTCTAACGAAAGTAACATAGTGCTGAGAGTAACCTAACCTAAGCACACTGAAAGATCAAGGCTATTATTACTTCATCCACCTGATCCCCTCCTCCTACTGTACCAATCCCTTTGCATTCAATTTCTTGGGCAATTACCATAATTTCTATAATCGCAATGGTGATGCACAGTTGTCAAAGTGATTGAGATGGGAATCGATTTTGCTTGATCCACAGCATATAGTAATTGAAACACAAAATGTCTACAACTGATCAATATTCATCACTGTTATTTGGTCAAATGGACCAAATAGTCAGTAATTGGTGGGACACATATTACTAGTCTTACCTAGTATTAGACTAGTTATATGTGTGAGTCCTTTCTTTATCCTACATCAGCCTATTGACTCAGCCTGTTTTGTTTATCAATATGAATTATGGATGAATCATCCCCCTTCTTTTCCCTCAAGCCATATGGCTGATCTCTTTACCTGCCATCCATCCCCTCCCCTCTGATGAGGCATCTAGTGAACAAAACAGATGAAATAATAGTGATCAAGCAACCATGATTTCTGTGTACTTATTTCACTTATGTGTCTTGTGCAGTTCGAAGTATGGCAAATAGTACAGGTATATGTTGTTGCAAGCGATTCAACTAGGATGGACTACTGATATACGATTTTAGATTTTACTAATGTCAAAGTTCGAATGGTCATCGAAATTAACTATATTCCTATTACAAGGGATTTCCTGATATAAGCAGTCCTGATGGTCCCAATTGCATATCAGAGAAATTTCTCTGAAACCAAGGTTGATTTGTTTGTGGACTTACAGGTTCACCTCAGCAGTTGTTGAAGAGCAAGACAGATCTGGCATTACTGAACCGCTGTGTCGCCATTGAGTGTCCACATTTATCTGTTTCTTGGTTTGGCAAGAGCTCATTACCATCAGGTATTAATAAAACTGTTATATGGTTACGTTACATTCTTGATAAGCCTTTCAGCTTCCTTCTGGTGGTTATCTCGGGTTATGTGGTCTGCTGATTCAAGATGCAAATTGTAGTTGATATTTCATACATAGATCTAGTTAGTAAGGAGTGTTAGGAAGATCCATTGTCTTTTTTTTTGTTGTTTTCTTTCAAATTTTGTTCATAGTATGTAAATGTAGCCTTATTTCCTTCTCAGATGTGAACATTTGATAATCAAGATAGACAAAAAAGCCTGAAATGTTCACTGCTCTATTGGGGAATGTGAACTTGCTATTTCTAATGAGGGTAACCCAGATAACAGGAGGTGGATATGATAATTAGATTAGCCAAACATAACTGTCACATGATGATGTAACATTACATTTTATCAGTTTACCTGACCTTTTTTTCTTTCTTAAATCTGGCAAAGGATATATTCTGAAATGTAATTAGCATTCTTAAAAGAAATTACTTTTTTTTATAAATATGATTACAATAAATTGCATTAACAGTGATTTAAATATTAAAATTTCCGATGACTGAGAGCAATGGTATGCATATAATAGACATTGTGTCACTTAAACAAACAAAAATGAAACATCAGTTTTAATTTGTTTTGTTCATTTTTGCATTGCTTTTCATCAACTTTTCTCTGTTGTGACTAGATGGTGCATTGAAAAAATCCCGATCAGTACAGAGAATGGTTGACAGTCTTGGACGATTGTGCGGAGGTGCTAACTACATTGTGAGAAATTCTGAAAGTCCATATCTTCATCACATAGGTTTGTATATCCTGTAAGACTATGTGGCACTGTTACTGAATTCTAGTAGTCTATAGGCAGACATTTTATTTTCATTGATAGCTGCTAACTGAACTGCAAAATATGAGAGGCTTGTTAAGAGATGAAATAATATGTCTGCAACTCTGGTAAAACCTAGATAAGTAAGGATTGCATGTTTTCATTTAGCTGGTTTTGTTGTCAGCGATTGTGACTTGGTTTTTCCTTTTTTCTTTTTGTAATTTTCATAGTTGTTATTGTTGTCTTGTCTTGCAAACAAGAACAAAAAAAAAAAATAGTGAAAACTACATAGGCTGCCCGTATTTATTTTAACTTCATTCAATTTCTCATACCTGTTGGCATCTAATTATAGTCATTTATTTGTTATTGCTATTTACTCTGTCAGGTGGGGACCAAGCTGTACACAAGAGAATTCTATGTTGGCAGAAATTCAGCTGAGAATTTGCTTATTTAATGAAACAGTGACATAAACTCATGCAGCTGAGTTACAGAGCACTGAAATGCTAATTGTGGAAAGAAACAATCTTCTCCTAATAACACCTTTATTAGGCCACAGTCACGTCTGTTACATTTATTTGTATGTGTTTCGAGCATAGTTTTTGATGTTGTTTATTGTCAACATAGACTTGCATTTTTGCCAATTTTCAGATCTGAAAGTTTGATTTAGCCTGAAGGACATCAGTCACTGAATTGAACATAAATTTTCTCACTTTCTTAAAGGTTATAGGATAAAATTTTAATCCATAGTATGTGCTAGTGGTAGATCTACATCTATGACATTTGAAGCAATGCTCTAAGTGTGACATGTGTATTTATTCATTCTGTCTGATTACTACACTGTGATATTTCTTATCATGTTGTTGAAACTTAATTTTTATACTAGATTTAGAAAAAATGTCTGTCATATTTTGGTGAGATAACCTCCACCAGGAGGTTGAAAGACTATATAGAACGTAACATCATATTTTGTGAAAGCAATGTCAATGTGCATACCATAATGACATCAATCTTATTTTGTTACATTGAACATGCAAGAATTCCTGAATGGCAAGTTGATTGGATATAATTCTTATAGTCACCACAAGCAAAGAAAAAGGAAATTGCATATCTTGCACTCAAGTATATTGTATAACACAAGTTCATTACAGCAGAAAAGCCCACTAGACTTGATTTTTTATTTCTACAGATGCCTTGTTGTACTTCACTGACAAAGTAGTGTTGGTCAAGCCAGGTGACATTAAAAATAAGCACATTCAGGGTTCTAGTGAAAAGTAAGTCCAGCTGCTTGAAGCATTGAAGCTTTTACATACAAATATAGTTAAGGTTAATTACACTTAAGGACATTGACTAAATTTTTGACATTGAGTACATTGTGGAGATGCATTGAGAGGTATTTTCATTGAGGCAAGTACGAGATAAACATCATTTTTGTTGTATTACTTGCATTCAAAATACAAAATATTGTAAATGAAATTCAGGGTGGAGGCAACCAGCTGTCATTTTAGTGATGAAAAAAAAAGCAGTTTCATTTGCTGTATTAACACTGATTCAGTCCCTCACATACATTGATATTATAGACTCAACATGGCAGTTTTGATATGTGAAAATCGATAAAAGTGAAACATTGTGAGGCCTTGTCATCATTTTAAGAACTGAATTATTACCTCTATTTCTAAAAAAGTGTAGGTCAAACTTGGTAGAAAGAAATGGAAGTTTTGTTTATGAATTGTTTTATCTCAGTCAGTCAAATGTAGTACTCTTGTAAACTTCAAGAGAGAATATATTCAGTATCCATGAAGCTTACAAAAAGAATATGAAATGGTTCATGTTGATGATAAAAAAAAAATTTTAAAAATAGCAGTTTGATCCACAAGAGAAAATATAATGTTGAACATCACCCTATTGGCATGACCTCAACAGGCTCCCCAAACTTCTCTTTTCATGGGAGAGAAATTCCTACCCAGTTTTCTCATGGGTCTATGGTTGCATATTTCTAGCTACCATGATTGAGTGAATGACTAGAAATTTATACATTGCTCGCACAAAAGTGAGCTCTACTTGTTTTGTGCACCTTTGGCATGCAGTCGATTTTTGCTCACAAGATGGATAGATATGGAGTTCTTTTTTAAGATGTAGGCTATCTGATAACACAATGAATAGAATTGTTCTGACCAGGCGAACAGCTGAAAATCCCTGTCTTATTGTAGTAGGAGGTACAAACACTCCAAACTTTTCACTATCATTGACATGGAAAAACAACCAAAAAAAAAAAAAAAAAATGCACAGGACCGGTGACAGTTGTTCTCAGATCTCGTGGTGGAGTGGTAACAAACATCAGTGGGTGTTCTATTTTTAGCAGGGGGTACAAATACTCCGCTGGGGATTTCCAAGTTTTTGCTTAGTCAGATATGAATTATTGTTTCTTGATACCGTTGTTTCACACTGATTGTTTGTTATTTTTTGTTGTCTCTTTGTTTCTCAGACTGGCACTGATACATCTGAACGAGGAGCAGTTCTGTTTGGATAGTGACAAGATGACTGGGCAGTGTCTTTCAGATATTCGACATCTACAAATGCTGGGTTATGTTGTTATTCCAGTATGTTTAGTTCCTCTTCTTCCTCTCTTAGGTTTAAAAATTCCTATGTTGAGAGACTGCTGAGACAGCCGTGGTATCCAATGAATACTATCAAGAGCCAGCATCTGTGTATCTTTTTGTTGATTTATTGAAAAGTTGGACAGTAATTGTTTAGAATCAAGTCATCTTTAGGCATCTCTGTTGCCTCTGAGTCTGACCAGATGGTTTGGTTGATGAAATCCTGTTTTGAGGCAGCCTTGTTGTATAGTTCATTCACATAGCCTATCCAATTAGGATGGTGCCAGCAGACAATTAAAGGTATTCATGTCTATTTCGCTTGATATCTAGCATTTGTATTTAGGATGATAAGAATTTGGTATATAGAAGATAGTGAGAAAAAAAAAATGTGCAAGCAAGTTGTTTTAGAGCCCATATTTGAAGTCGGTAAATTGCATTCCTATATATTCAGATAACAAACATTGTTAAAACCCATATGAAGTCCAGAATAGATGCCACAGATAGCTCATATAATCTCTTCGAAATTCACATACTTGTTTCATTTCATCTTGCAGGTCTGTCATTTTGAGCTGTCATCTATGGGCATTCACAATGAGCAAAGTCTAGATGATTTCTTGAGGAGCAAGATTAATGGCAGTCTGGGCTTCCAACTTCTTGCAGGATCAGCAGATCACTAATACATTTTTTTACTTAACAATATAAAATTAATGATAATATGGCCTATACAATATTGAGGCTTACTGAAGTATGTAGATTAAACTTACATTGTTGATGACAGAGATGAAAATGTTCATTCTCATGTCCTTTTTTTAAAAAATTATTTTACACTTGTCATACCTGAGGATTTGATACATACAAGGATTTCTGTTAGTGTTAGAGTTCTGAGTTCTTCTGATTTATTGAGATATTAACGGTTTTAGTATTAGTGATTGCTGTCTTACCAATGCTGATATTAACAACTATGTCTAAACCCACTGTTTGAATGTTTTTTTTTATGCCAGTGATCTGCTAGTCCAGCATCATAAAACTATGTTGTATGCCATTCTTTTTATTTAGATAGGTATATAAGCTGAGCATGGAAAACTCAAATTTCTCTGGGATCGAAAAATATGTTTGAGATTTCCGTAATTCAAAAATTCTTTTATGGCATTTTTTACAAAGAAATAGAAGGACTGCTGAGGTACATAACCATGACAACAATATGGTCCAATCTTAGCAGTATTCTCGGAATTAGTGTCTTGGAGTTCATTTACATGGCATCATCCATTGTCTTTCGGACAACACATTACCTACCACTGTGCGTGTATCGTGTCATGTAGGCTATGGTTATTCAAAACAGACAGTATATCTGGCCTAGTCTACCACACATCCTAATTTCCACATGACCCCCTCCCACTGATTCATCTTCAATGAGGCCCAAATTTAGACCTAGAGTATACACTGCCTACTCTTACCACTCCTACATGCCTTTCCCTTATCACCAGCAGCCTGGGGCGAGCAAGGTCAGGCAAAAAATGGGCCTGATCAGACATTCTGCAGTTTTGCATTTCCAGTAGATGATGATGAAATTGTTCGAGAAATGCGTGTAGAGAATTTGAGAAATGTGTGTTAATAGTACAAAGAAAACCTAGGAATTCAAACGTGGCTGATATCGGTGTTCGACATTTCCGTGAATTCGAGATAATCATGTCCAAGTTTTCTGTGCTTGAATGTATACCTTTTATGTAGAGGGTGTCAGATTTTCTTGTCTCATCATGTATTGTTTTTGTCTTGTGTGTGTGGTGTGTGATAATTTGTTGCATTACGCAGAAATTTGCCATGCATCTTGAAATGTCTATCCCTAAGTACAAGAGATTGGAAATGAGTCAGAGGCACAAAATTTTGCAAGCAACCCTTATCAACTCTTGAATGATCATATTGTCTGTTGATGTTTTCTTTCTTGTACATCTAGATATGAAAGAGTTAATTTTTGAACATAATAAAGCTGCTAATGAAAGTAAACTTCATTTCTTTCTTACCATGCTTTGAGAATGTTTGGATGCTAATGCAGAAACATTAATGAGTGAGTGATGAATTAAAGCAAACAATATTTTACATTTTTAACATGTAATATTTCTTTAGGAGCAACAGTGGACTCCTCTAACTTTTGTTAGGAGTTCAAAAGACACATGTCGTATCCATCCATTGTCTGCTGAGCTTTAATTTAATAACAGGAAAGGAAAGACGTTTAGGAAAGACAAAGATCTAAAAGACAATTTTCATAAGCAAGACATCAAAATAGATCTATACGTGCTTCAATTCCTACAGTTTCCACGCCGACACACTTAACAACAGTGTTTGGGATATAGGAAAGGATTAGGGTCAGTGTTAATTTTTTTTTTTTTTACAATGAAGACTACAAAGCCTTTATTAGAAGCATCCTCTGTCCAATCTCAGCTGTCCTTTGTTGCTCATGGAAATTGTTTCCAAGTATATTTGAAAGACTGATTTTGTAAGATTGTTCAATAAGATGCACAATTTAGCATATACAAGGGAGACAGCCAATATGAAAATCATATCATTCACTGGACAAGAGCGGTTTAACAAAAAGAGGAGGAGATCAGATAACAACGTAAGAGAAAAGGGAGAAAATGTGTGAGACTGATATACTGGTAATTTCGGTTGAGATTTAAGTACATTCTTCAAGTCTCTCTGCTTCATCTCTGCAATCCCTACACCGAATGAAAGAAATGTATGTCTGTTACATAGAAATGAGCAAATAAAAAATAGAAAAGAATAAAATCAACAAACTAATCAATGGATTGTTGATTTAGTGTAAACTGCCATGAAAAAGTTGTTTAAATGGAATATCTGACAGCACTCCATGTTGCAGTGTATAGCACTGAAGCTTAAAAAATAGGGCATGAGATATTGAAAAAACATGAATGAGAGAGAGAGATAGGGGATAGATTACAACAGAACAGATTAGGTTTGGAATCAAATCCTAGGATCTTTGAAACCCGTAAAATTTCATTATTATCATTCTATTCATGAAAAGAAGGAAAACAATGAGACACTGATTGCATAGGAAATGTGGTATAGCAATATGTAGGCCTCTAACATTTGCAAATAACAAGCTCTCAATAACAGCTATCAGCCAGGCTCATTCTACAAAAATCACGTTGTACATCATCACCATCCTCGACAACAGCAGGGAATGGTAGGATTACATCAATATTTCTGTCTAACACAAAATATCATGCACAACAAGCTGTAAGTTCTGTTTCTATCTCTAGATCATGACTATCAAAGTTTTTTGTTGTTTTTTTTTGTTAATTCAATTTCATATCAGTCTCTAAACTTACGAATTAGTGTATTGGCAAGCAAATATTTGCACCATTTTGACCTGGACTTTTATTCTAACACATAATCAGTTCAGTGGGGACCTTCTTCATTTCCATCTTCCTCTTTTTAATTTATTTTTTCTTTTAAGAGTGCATAAACTGAAATGGTTTTGGAACATTGCTTTGCATACGTCTTGCACTTGTTGTTGGATTGGTGAAAATTCCTATTAATATTTTGAATTAATCGGCCCTAAGTGTTCTTTCTCCTTTACAGTAGCTGATGGGGTGTTTTAAGTTTTAACAATCTCATTATAGTATGATTCTGACAAGTCCTGAGCTCTAAATCAATGGCAGAAGCCATACTAATTATTGGTATCTATTATTATAGAAAGAGAAAGCATGTTCCATGGTTATATTTCATAAAACTTGTATTTTAGACTTACCTTTTCTGAGAACCACAAAGTGTACAAAACATGGACAAAGTTTCGAAACGACACGCGAAGCCAGCAAGGACATGAGATTGGATTGACAAAATAACTATCAGCATTTCTTCTTTTCTCACATGAATACAGTAAGACTTTATTCGTAAAGAAAGTATCTTCTCTTTGATCTATTTTAAATATCTCAGATATTAGATCAGCTGCTTGTCCTTGTGAGATAGGTTCTATTATTTCTATGTCATAGTCATTTATGTCAATGTTACCATAATCAAGCATAGTTACGGTAATTCGTAATCCTCGCAGAGTGTCATACATTTCTGTTCTGTTCTTTCGACAGATTCTCTGCCTGCTATCTGATGTTGAAAACGACTTGAGCATGGGTTAGTCAGAACAAGATTTTTATTGTTCAATCCTTAAAATAATTAAAAGTAACATTACTTAATAGTCACACAGTGCTTGGGAAGATTTTCATTTAAGCAACACAAGAAATTAGATGGGCTGTACTTCAATTCCAAGAGTTCCCTGTAATACTATTAATATTTTGCTTTGAATTAGGGGGAGTTGGGATTAACAGATTTAAGTCTCGTTGGAAATCATGAAAAGCCATCATCAAAAAATATGACTGGATTGTATTGTGTTGCTGTAAGAAATCATTTCCAATTTTTTCTGTAATTCATCTTCATTCCGCTGATTGAATGGCAGGAATTAGAACAGCCTAACTCATCATAACTGAAGAAAATCCTTTGCCAATATCTGGTCAAATAGTGATGCTCCACCACTGCATATAGCAACCAGAATGCCAAATCCTGGTTGACAATAGGTTGAAAATTTGTTTAAAAAATGACCATGAGTTAAATACGTTAGAATGGACATATCCACTTTTTAAAATCATTATTAGTATTCAGAAAAGGCAAGACTGTTAAGGGAAAAGAAAAACCCAAAACAGAATTTTTTAAAGCAAAAATCATTCCCCCTTTCCACCACCATTCCTCCTGGCTTAGGACAGAATATTATTCACTGATTCACAATATTGTTATAATAATATATATCATTTTCTCTTTGAACCAGCAAGCCTGAGATGATATTTAAAATGACAAGAACAATGTGAAAGGAGGACAAAAAGATGACATCTACTCTGTCGAAGTGTGTGCTTCACTCTCTCAGGCTTTACCTGTGTCATAATCAGTGTCATACAGGAAATTAAATGCATCTTTCCTTTATACTTTATAGATAATGGAACCGTTTTGGAGGTGGTGGATCCCTTGCAAAGATCATTCTAAATACTTACTTCGAAGCAGCTTGAAGGGAATATCAGTCCCCACAGCTATCTTCAGGCAACATGGATTACAGTGTTGTGTAGAACGAGTAAGAAAACCTGAGTGTCGTGGCATGATTCAAAGTGTGCAGGTAATCTGTACTTATAATGCAGCATACCACAACAAACAAACAGCATGTTTTCCTTTCCCCCATAAATGCTTTTCTTGTTCAACTCCATATGAAAGATTGATACCGAAAACAAATTTGTGCACACATCAGAAGAAATCATTCAGCCCTTGCACAAAAGAACGTGGTGGCTGTCCTACACAGCTTTATTCTACATCTTCAGATAGCTATGATGAGCACATTAGACAACCTGTGGATCAGGATTCATCAAAAACTGCGATAAACAACAATGAAATAAAAGATGATGCTTTAGTGTTGCAGCTTGGTCAATGTTCCACAACCGTGGACATTTTAGACATTGTTAAATCTGCACAGGATACAGACTCCCTGGAGACTAAACATTTATCAGCAGTGTTCACCAGTTTACAGTTTACTGTCTATGACCAACTGTCTTTTCCATGGTTACTGCCAGATCATAAGTTGAGAAGGAAACAACTGAGTACAAATTTCCTAGTTCAACAAGTTTTTGGACCTCTTACAGCGGACAACAGATTCCAAAATGTTTTAACTTTCACAGAAACACAACTCAACTTTTTATCAGCGAGTGATTGTCTGAGTGTATTACATACTTTAGGATTTTTCTTCTTTCTGAAAGAGAGCAGTCTTTTGACTGGTCTTCTGTCACGCTGCATCAACAGTGTAGAACAGTTTTCTTTGAGTGATCTTGCAAAACTGTCTTCTTGTTTAGAGTCCAGCCCTTGGGATTTCATCACACATGGCAGATTGGCTAACGCTGTCAAAACAATTCTGACTACACCAGAATTGATTCCAGATACAGACATAGGTGATTTGTGTGATGTTCTTGAGAATATTAAACACATTGTTAGTAAGGACCTGTTAGAGCTGGCTGCACAGACAGCATTAATTAAGCTGAAACAAGAAATACCCAACATTAACTTAGTCACACTGGGCCAACTCTGCCGGTTTTCCGAAGTTTCAGGCTATGAGTGTACAGAAAGCCTGGTAAACGGTGTTTTGAAAATTCCTCAGATGTGTTTTGAAAATGTTCGCATTGATAATGAATGTTTAACATTTGATGTGTGTTCAGCAATCGGAAAGAATCCTTGGTTGTGTTCAGTCATCCATCGGGTGAGAGCTGAGTGCAAAGCGGAACTTCTACGAAATGATGACCTATTAGCACAGGATGTAGTGCGGCTGAGTCTGCCTTTAGATCAGATGCCTGATATAGTGCAGGTCTATGCTGACTGTGTCATCAATTGTGACAACTTTTTATTATTCCAGGTATGGCAACTGTGAGTGTAAATGGTGATCAGAAGGCAATGTTTATCTGTACAAAGTCTGTGCGTATTTCACTATTTGTAATTTGTGGAAAAAATGTTCAATAGTGTTTTGTTACTATTTAATGTTCCCAATTTCCAGAATCAGTTAAATTTGTCTTTGTTTACATGTGAATTTCTTTGTTTATCATGTTTATTTGTAATGTGCATTTCCTTATCTTATCAGATTGCAATTTGTTGGTGACACAAAGTAGAGTAATATAGTATATATCATTTGCATTTATCACAAGGTAAGATAATTTTGAATTTTTTTTTTTTATGTAATTTTAGTTAGTTTGAAAATTATAGTAAATTATTTTCTATCTTTCCAATTTTTCAAAGGATTTTGTTTCCTTGCTATTTTCTATTTAGTTGATGTCTCATCACTTACAAATAGACTTGATAAAACGACAGGGAAGCGAGAGGCTTCTGTTTGCTTATCGAGAGAGGCTGAGGAGACTATTGGTGGAATCCACCAGTGCTCAGCTGGAGGAATTACTGTGGGAGAATGAGGGAGAACGGGCAGATGTCCTCTTCAACTTCAAGACAAAGGTTAGACTAATCATAGAACGAGAATGTAAGATTTTAGAGCTACAGAGGCAAATATCTCAGAAGCATCTCTAGGAGTCATTTGAAGGGGAAAAAAAAATGTCAGTAGTGAATTCTTATGATTGTGTTTTTCTGTAAATCAAAAGGCTACATATTTTGCAATAAAAAAATTTAAATATTGTCTCTTCTAAAAAGTGATAAATATTGTTCAGTCTGTTTTTGGTTTGTAAAAGTTAAAAATTCCTTAAAATGCTCTTTTCAAATTATAATTTACCCATTGTTTTTGAATAATTTTTATTAACGTGATATTGATACTCTCTATATTTTTTGTATGGCTGTTCAGTAATTCAGCATCAGGAGTAAAAAAAAAAAAGCACTGACATTGAGTTCATATTTTTGTAGTGGATAAAAAAACACAAGAAATTTGAAGTATCAGGTTAGTCCTACATTCAACTGTTTGGAGGAGTAATTTTACTCAGATTTGCGTGTTTTACTCATATATATATATATATATATATATTTGTATAACAGTGTAGAGTAAGCCTGAACAACTAATAAAACAAGCTGATGAGCCATTTTTTAAATCAACCAAATTACTTCCCCTTGCCAGGCCAATGAGGTGAGAAAACAAGCATTGTAGATAAAGGGGAAGAAAAATCACTTTTGCATTTTTGATTTGAAACGTGCCAAAAGACAAAATAATAAAATTAACAAAAAAAAATTGTGAAAGAATTATCATGGTAGGAAGAAACTGTACATCTAGAAGCTGAAAAAAATCCAAATTCTTCTTAAATGTATTATTCTATTCATATTTTTTAAGAATTGAAAACCCTCTCCTATAGGGTAAGTGAAATGCTTTATTAAAATTTTTGTTCATAGACAGCAATACTGTATTTACATTTTGTATTTTTTATTTGTTGCACCAATGAAGAACCAAGAGGCTCAAAAAGTTGGCCAGTAACATCAGTTATTCAATTTTTTAACATATCAAGTTCTGCAGACTGTTGTTTGTTTATTTTACTATGTTAAGTTAGTTGCCAGTTGACAGTCCACCTTAAATTTTCACACATTTGTATACAAGGACATCAAGAAACAAGGATTTTTTTTAGCATTTTCTGTGGAGCATGTTTCAGGGTAGACACAGCAAACATGATTTTTCCTCCTTTACCGTGCATGTTTTATGGGCCAAGGGTATATATTAAGTAGGTTCTTTGCCCCCACCTGCAAGCAGTGAAAGTCCACCATCGGTGGTATGGCTCCCATGGAATGACATCTTTGATGTTCCAGGGATGACATCTCTTCTCACTCCTTGCTCCTGTCTTCTTTCCCACTCTCTTTCCTCTACTCTTATTGAAGTGTAAATGTATCTTATCGTATTTTGGCACAATAAAGCCATGATTGTGCTGATGTGCCATTAAACCCCAACACAAACAAACAAATAACAATATCTGATGTACTTGGCAAAGGGAAGTAACTTGACTGACTGAAACAATCGCTTATTATAACTGAAATCATGTCGATGAAGCTATGTATGTTTGAATTTTCACAGATGGCAAGCTTGCAAGTTTATCCAAATTCAACAACAGAACAGCAGTTGAAGAGACTGCTTGTCTTACCAACAGGCTCTTGGGATGTGTCAGAGACTAGAATAAAACTTGCCATGGTGCAAGCTGTCAACAAACTGAGGACAGACTTTTTCCCGATGTCACAGGATTACCAAGGTCTTTCGAAGCTGCTGGTTCGACTCAATTTTGATGGCTTGATGTACACATATAATGAACTTGACAACCTAACTTTGAATGTAAGTGTTGCCTCATTTTGAAGAACTAATAATGATTCTAATAAACTTTTTATAATAATAATACATTTTTTTTTTTTGATATAAGAACAAGGCTTTTTGGTCATCATTATCTTCTTTGTTAGCTGTTGAGTTTGTTATTTTTTACAGCTGAATAGTTATATATTATGTGATTAGGAGATAAATCAGTTCTACATTCCATTACAAATGAGTAGACGGAGAATGTAGAGAAGGACAGTTTTCCAACCTCTTCTGAAATTGACTGATATCTCTGAATAGTGAATGCCCTGTGCTGTATTTCACTCATACGTCACTTCTTTATTGCAGAGACCCTTACCCAAAGCTGCTATGAACGAGGCAAAATTCTTGCAGGAACAACTGGAACTGCTATTTTTGGACAAACTGTCCCGCAGACATGAGCTGACACCAGCTCTCACCACTCATAAAATCTGGCATAGATGGGGGCTCCGAAAGAGAACAAAGAATGGTCTGTTTGGCCATCTCATTGACAACCTGCCAAGATTCATCGTCAATGGTGATAATAAGAATTGTTTGCGGGCGCTGCGAATTCTGTACTGGAGCTCAGAAAAGATTCCTTTTTACCAGGTCTGCACCTTTCTGTCTGTATGAAATAATACAAATGTTTGTTATGTCACTGCAGCTGCCAGAGAATAGAAATAGCATTTTTGACGCTTTATCTGTATATGAATATTTTCATAACTAGATATAATTTACAGTCAGGCATGGAAAACTAAAAGTTCTCGGGGATTGCAAAAAGTGTTAGAGATTTCCTTTATTCGAGATTTCTATGATGGCCTTTTTTTTTAACGAAGGAATAAAAAGATTGCTAAGGGGACATAACCATGACGGCACTAATGTGGTCCGATCTTAACAACATTCTAGGAATTAGTCCTCCCCAGTTCATCTGTATGACATCATCCATCATCTTTCAGACAGCACTTTACTATTTGGCCATGTCGCTGTGTGTGCATCCTGTCATGTAGGCTTTGGTTATTGTTTGCAATACAGACAGTGTGTGTGGTCTTGTCTACCACTTTGCTCAATTATCACAATACCTGATCCCAGTGTGTCATCTTCAACGATGCCCAAATTTAGACCTACACTATAAGTGCATATTATACCACTCGGGCACGCCTTCCCTTATCACTAACAGCCTGGGCCTAATCAGACATTCTGCTGCTTTGAGATCCGCTAGATGGTGATGAAACGTTTTGAGAAATCCATATTGAGAGATTGAGAAATCCGTGTTAATACTACAAAGAAAACATAGGGATTTAAAAGGGCTGAGAACGGCATTCTACATAGATTACCATGTTTGAGTTTTCTGTGCTCAACTGTAGAATTATTTTCTTTTTCCATTTCTGTTGTGCACTGTAGTGGATAAGATCTGTTAAATTTTGTATGTCTATTTGAAATAATTCTGCCCAATGTGTGTGTGTGTGCGTGCGTGCGTGTGTGTGTGTGTGTGTGTGTGAGTGAGTGAGTGAGGGAGTGAGGGAGTGAGTGAGTGAGTGAGTGAGTGAGTGAGAGAGAGAGAGAGAGAGAGAGAGAAGGGTTTCGGGGCAAAATGAGACATATCCAAAATCGCCATTTAGAGATAAATGATAATTTGTTCTCCAGTAGTTAGTAATTTATCATTAAGAACTAGAATTTTCTGAAGGCTTTCGGGAAGGATAAGTCACGTTTGGTGAAAAGGAAAGTCGTTACCATACAGCACTATCACCATTCTCAGTATTGAGGGGTATAATTCAAAATTTTCAAAAATGGCGTTTGTCACGTTTTGCCCTGAAATCCTTCATTCATATATATAACTCCTGTGGGTGATACTGATTCCTGAAAGAGCTCTTAAGAAAAATATATCAGGAAACAAAACCTGAATTTTTGAAAAGAATTAGTGTTCAAACAAAGACACAAACTAATCATAGCATCTATAGATATTTGTAGAAAACATGATAGTCGAGGAAAAATCCTAATTGTTTCAAATGATCACAGTGAGGATTGAAAGTTCTAGAACAGAAATATTCTTGTATTCAAATACCTCTACATGTCACAAACTGGTTCTCTAGCTTGCATAGCATGAACTGTTTATGATGTAGGAAAAGCCAATGGTCATAGATCTAAAATTATACCAAAATTTTCAAGTCTGAACAAAAAAAATTTCCTTTCCAGGAGGAGACATTTGAAAATCTGATCAAATACCTGATACGAGACACCCAAATTCATGCATACCCTTGGATTCAGTTGATAAAGATTCTGGCCTATGCTGGATACCAGCCCAGGAACATAGCAGTGTTTGAGGAGTTTACATTCAGACTGATGGAGGGTCTTCTTGAACACAACTATGTGTACAAATCTATGCAGGTAGATCGAGGAGTGATGAATGTTGATCAAAATTCAGTAATATTAACACTCTCATCCACTTCGATTAACTGAGCAAGCATTGATTGATACTTTTCTAGCATCATTCACCTGTGTGAAAAAGTGGACAAAATGTATGAGCCATTATTAGTGTACACGACATGTATGACATAGGTAATCATCTCATTGTATTAAAGCACTCAAACTTCTCACTGGTCTTCTCTTTTCTTCTAAATCCTTTGCTCTGTTGGATATTAGTTTTAGTCATCTGTCATCTGTCAGCATCATTGTATGTGGTGTCGGCTGCTGCAGTCGATGACACTGGTAGGGTAATTTTCCTCCATTTGCTCCTGTCTCCACTAGCTCTGCTGATTTTATAGAATTGTTATTCTGCCAGAGTTAGTGATGTTACCAATAAGAGAAACTGGTGATCTGCCTCCTTTGTCTCTCAGTCATTAGACTGCTATTAATATAAATATACTTTTTTTGTTGTTGTTGTTATTTGGTTATGCTGTGTTTCAGGATGGTATATAAAATTATGTACTTTTTAATTTCTTGTTTGAGTGCAGTATGCATGACTGTATGTATTCTTTAATATCATGTTTGATACAGCATGTAAGATTGCATATTCCTTAATTTCTTGTTTGAATTTAGTATAATATGTGAATATTTAGTAGAATATGTGAACCTTGTATGCCCTTATTCTATTCCAGGTACAACTGGCTTATCATCTCTCAATGATGGGCATTTTCTATGACAAATTTCTCATGAGGATTTTCTCTTTGGACTTCATAATGGACTTGGAGAAAGAGTTTGAGGGTACTGAAAATGCACAACATGATTTTCCTCTTGTTCTGATATGCAGGCGATTATTATCTTTACGAGTATCCCACCTTCAGTGGTAGAACTATCCATCTTGTGTTAATATTGTTAGAAGAAGAAATTCCAGTTGGTGATTTTTCAGTATGTCATCAATGAACTTGACTGAAAATATATAGCGTGATTTACCCATTGTATTACAGGTATCCTGCCTTTGTGTATATGTATCCATTCATCAATACTATGAAGAAAAGATTGAATTAAGGCATTATTTTTGTTGTTTATTTGTTGTATAGGCATGGCAAACATATTTCATGAACATACAGAACTGACAGTAAACATCTAATTGAGGCATTTTAATTGTTATTCTGGTTGACAATTTTTCACAGAAGATAAGGAAATTAATGCTTCTTGCTATATACAGACTTTTTTATGGTTTTGAGTTTGAAGGAAGCTGTGATCTTTTTACGACAAGGAAGTTTACTGTATGTGAAAATACTCCAGACTTGTTTTCTTAGGAATGATGCACTTAAAGAAAGTGCTGAATTTTTTTCCCCACCAGACACGGCTCCGCATAAGACGCAAGTGATCAAATCTGACCTGGCAACTCTAAGCCGCAGCATTTCAATACAATGTCCACATTTAGCAGTCCCTTGGATTGCGCAGGAGCTACTGGCAGAGTGTAAGCATGGTGAAAGACTCCGATTCCATCCTCAATTTTAAAACGATCAAGTGATGCTGATATGGACAAAGATAATCCATAATTCATCATGAATTTCTTTATGAGATCCCTCTAACATGTACAAATTTATATAATGAAGAACAACAATGCTGATCAAACATTTCTTTGTGCCATGTTTCAAGAGATTATGCATGGGAAGTTCTGACTTTACAAGACTATTCCATAGTTGCATAGTTTAGTTGTAAACTTGCAGTATGAATTTGTCGAATGTCATCCAATCCTACCCAGTCTGCATCTGAAGATCATGGTTTGTATCATTTTTTATTTTGTTCTTCAGTTGATAGATATGCCCTCAACACCAGGCTGATCAAAAGCTTGACTAGGATCTGTGGAGGAGAGAGGCTTGTCCAAATCTCAGCCCAGAGTCCCTATCTTCACAACATAGGTTGGTAACTAATTTAGGCATATCCTTCTTTGTGATATATTTAAAATGAATCAGTAGTTTAAAATTCTGTTCAGATATTTGGAAAACTAACACTGTGAAGTTTGACATGTGGAAAATAACGAAAAAGTGTAGAATTTCTCAATTTGGTAGATCATAGCCAATGCAATCAATAAATTCCGTGGGTAATATCCATTGAATGGTTATAGCAAAAAGAAAAAGAAAAGAAAATCAATGTGGTTTGAATATTGAGAATAGCGACAAGAGAATTGATGCAGATCTCTGATACATAATACATACACATATAATCATATTGTGCTTGCCATTTACATTTTATCTTTCTTCATTCTTGTAAGTTTGAAGGTTTTGAAATTATTAGTGAGATCTAGATTTATAGTCACCATTAAAAATAAAAATGAAAACAAGGCAGTAGTGTTCAGGACTTGAGCACTGCTGCTAGAGGATTAATTAATGTTTTAATTCTAATTTGAAGTGAGAAACGAAGCTGAAAATGAGGAATAGCTATTCACTTTCTTCATGGCATTCAGTACATTATGTGCAGCATCCATTCAAGGCTTTGTGAATTGGTGCCTTATGTCGATTGTCATAATCAGTCATAATTCCTCTGCCTTCCGTCCAGGATGAATTTTATAAGTGATAAGTTTACCTGAAACAGAAATAGCTCTAGTTCGGAACTGACCTACATTTACTGTCATGGTAAACAAAATTTACTTGTAATCGGAAATGGCAAACATATATGACAAAAGGTATGAATGGAGTGTAATTCACCCTCAGCCATCTCTATACAAGGACTTGACTCTTGAGTTGTGCTTTCTCCAGAATCTTTTTCTGTGATCAGACCATTTTTTTTTGCCCAGCAATGAGTCTCCTCTCTTATCAAATTATTTTGATCAGTAGAGGTCATTATGTTTGTGACTGGTGTCTCCAAAGTTTCTTTCCATTCCACAGGTGCTGTAGTTTATCTGGACCACAATATGGTGCCAGTAGACTTGAGGAAAATGTCTGAAGATGAAGTCGTTAAAACGAGCTGTGAAAAGTAAGAGCTAAACTTTAGTTGGGATCTAAATAAATGAAGGAAAATAATGTATACATGTAGTTGAAAAATTAAAGTTGTGCAATGGGAAGGAGACTGATTATCGTTGTTGTTATTTTTGTTGATTTTATTTTTGTTTTTGTTTTAGCTGTCATCGCGATCATCACTTTACAGAAATGTCTTGAATTTGAAGACAGACACTGTCACTTGGCAACTCAATCAATACAGTGATATAAACAAATGTGGAATTAAACATGATTAAAATTGAAATAATTTATTTAGTTCTTTGTGTGGATAACCAAAAAAAAACAACCCACACACACATACAAAAAAAATGTTATCAAGACAACAAAAACAGAAAAGTAAGATGTAGTTAAAGTATTATAGTATACTGTAAGAGACAAAATAACAACAGTATAGTTTGTGAACCGATCACTGGACATTTTGTTACAAAATAGCAATTAAAATAGTATATTTTTAAAAAACTAGGAATTTAGTAATTTATATCTTGAAATGGTCAGATTGAATGATGAACTCTTAACATTGATTAACTCTTAAATTCATGTTATCTTTTGTTGTCTTAGATTTGATGGATACAACTTTTAAGATTTATCTCTGCAGATGACATCACAAAACTGCACTTTTCCCTTCTTTGAGGAGAAGTCATATTCTAATTTTGGTAATTTGAAAAAAGATTTGATTCGTTTGATATCACCATCATCATCATAATTTACATTAAATGTGATACGGCCTCTTTTACATCATTGATATTATTATTTTTCAGGCTGGCATTTTTGTACTTGGACTGCGACTGTTTCTGCCATGACAGTGACAAGTTGACAGGCAGATGTCAATGTGACATACAGGAATTGCAGATGTTGGGCTACTTGGTGGTGACGGTTAGTGAATGTCCAAAACATATTGCTTTTTTTTTATTTTCAAATTCAGTAAATGAGTTAGTATCTATGGCCATAAAAATTGGCAAGATCTTGATATTTTCATGGGCTGATGGGCAGATGCTGGAGTGACAAATTAGGCCTGCTGATATTGGTGTGCCTATCTGTCATAGTTAGTGATTTTATTTTAATTGTCAAAAAAATGATCCAAAATTTGGTGGACTTTTAATATTCTTATACAAAATGGACACATTTAATATGGACATTATAGGAACATAAAAAAACAACAACAAAAAAAAACAACGTGCATCTCATTGTAACGGTTGGCGGGTGTCCAAGATTGGTTGGTTTTATGATATTTATCAAATTGATACCAGAACCATAAAAGTTTGTGAGGTTTTAATCTTTCAGAGTCAAACGTGGACAAATATATGATCTGTGTCAGAATGGCTCGCAAGAAGAGGAGATGGCTGGGAATATCTGGTTGTAGCTTTGGGTGCATTTCTAAACTGATGTTGTTTATCAGTGGAGATGTTGACAGTAAGTGCCAAAGTCAGATCTTAATCATATTCAGCCTCTTTGACTTGAACTACTCGACAGATAATTGAAATTTATGTTATCCTTCTCTTCCAGGTATCTGACCAAGAACTATCAACCACAGACTGTTTAGATGACCCAGGATTGGACAAATTTTTATGTCAAAAGATAAATGTGATTGCCGGCTGTGAGCTGTTCCCTGATCTATCAGAATTCTCAGAGATTTTTGATAATTGATAAATTGGCTTCCACAAAATATGAGGCATAGACAGTCTCTTGCATCAAAAGTCCAATAATCTCTTCCTTATGATCATCGGATGTGATTTATTCACAGACTTGTCGCAATTCTCTGAGATTTTTTATGAATGTTTGAAGACCTGGACTCCGCAGAGTATGAGGTAGTGACAATTTCTTGATTGAAAAGATCTACGCAGTCAGCAGATGAGATGGAAATATAATTTTGAAATTCTCAGAGACTTTTGATGACTTGCTGCTTGGTCTCCATAGGAAATGAGGCATGACAATCTCATGCTGTAGAAGATCTCTGTGGTCATTGGATCTTTGCTGTTTCCAGAGTTATGACTATTTTTTTAGAGATTTATGAAGAATGACAGTTCAGTCTCCGCAATAGTTGAAGCATGAATGTCTTTTTGCATGAAAAGATCCATACTGATACTGGATTAAACTGCCCTTTTGTGTTATCAGAATTCTCCGAGATCTATGATGAGTTTAAGCTTGGCCTGTACAAGAGAAGGGGTTATAGATAACTTCTTGTGTCAAAAGATCCATATATGTTTGTTGAACGAGAATTGAGATGAGGTATTGACAACTTTTAGCACAGAAAAATCCATAAGTCATTCAACATGAGCTGTTCACAGATTTCTGAAAATTTTTGGCAAAGGTTTCACAGTTGATGGCTGGGACTTGTCAGGAGGTGAGTTTGGACAATTTCGTATATCTGAAGATCCACACAGCTGATGAATGTGGGGTGTGTCCAGATTTATCATTGTTATATATGTCCTTGACAGTAGAACTCTTGGGTTTCAACAAGTAGCTGAGTTGACAGTAAATTCATGTTCCAAAGAGGAATTTGTCCAACAGTGAGGAAGTTGTTCAGTTGGTGAATTTGTTGTTGACTTGACAATGTAATAGAAAAAAAAAAGTGCCTTTAACTCTTGTGTTGCCATGACGTTATGCCAGAATTATTGTCTGATTATTGTTGTTATAAACTCCTTAGGTCCAAAAGTTGATTGTTCCTCCAGGCCTGCCCACATATACAGGGTGTCCGTAAAGTTACTATAGAATTAGGCTAAAAACAACTCTGTGAAATAGACATACTAAAACAGTTCTATGAAATAAAATTTTCAAAGAAACATGTTTCTCGGAAACTTTACCCTGGGCAAACTGAAGACTGTTATTATCTGATGTGATACATATATTTTCTCAAAGTATTTACAGTGTAACCATGACATTCTAAATTACGAATAACTGTAGAGTAATTTTACGGATACCCTGTATATTATCATAGTCGTTCCCCGGTGGCCCAGGTCAGTTTCAGCTGTCTTGGGAAAATGAAAATAAGCCATTTTGCGGAGAATAAAAACTATGCCTAATATAGACGTAGATTTCAGCTTAAAATATGGCATTAATTTAATGAAACAGAATAAAAACTTCCATTATTAAATTAAGTAAAGGAGAGGTTACTTTTGTAGTGATGATTGTGGATAGCATCATAACTCGAAAGCTCCAACAACTTGTGACATTTGACATTTGATCGTGGAATAACAATGAAAACATGTAAGCCATTGAATGTCACTGCAACAGTTGGCCCTGACACTTTTGAGGTTAATCTCTGTAGTATCATTATGTTATTAATATTATATATGTTACTTTTCAATCCTAAGAAAGTAGGATCTTAGACTAAAGTGTATGCCCAGTAGCAGGATTTTTGGTGTTAGAACTCTGGGATTCGGACATTCTGCCCAGACAAAGCTGTCTCTGCTCACTCTTCATTCGATTTAAAAGTAAAATCTCCAGGCATTCTCTTAATGTACATAGCATGCACACATGACCTCAAAAATATATATTTGTCATTATCTGAAAAGGCTGGACATCATGTTTCCCTACCCAAGAAGCTAGGAGGCTGTTGAGTCATTGAAACAAAAGCATATTCTGTTCTAATCTTCTAGTCTTTCCAATTCCCCGATATGATTTGAATTGTAAACCTGCGATGCAAGTTTTTCATCAAGGCGCAGACTCCAAACCCATTTGTTACAGCAGCCCTCTATAGACAGTGAAACCGTGGCTACTTTGAATGTCCTGAATATGATTGTTAAAATATTAGTTTCACTGTTGATTCAGATTTAATTATAAATTTCTATAGACAATGAATGATTTTTCTCTTGCACTGTCAGTAGTACAGTGTACAGTACTGAGTATTAACACAGCCTGTGTTTGATGATCAGAGTTAGAATGTGACGAATTATTCTGAACATTTCAATTGTACTGGATTGAGTATTGAATACATTTTCTGTTTATTGATGCGAGTGGGATATGATGAATTATTGTGATTATTTCTGACGTTATTATTCATTACCATGTCAATTTTTAATGTTCAATTAAGCTTATAATGTTATTCAAAAGTTGAATGCTTCGTTCCAACTGCTTTATCAGTGTATCCCTGACCGCAATGTTTTACCAGTTGAGACAGGAAAAATAAAAAATAATCACTCACATTTTTGTTTTTTTTGTGCATTATTTTTTAATGATGGATGTATGTCAATGGATTGGGAGATTCACTGAATCATTGAAACAGATGTTTTTGTAATTTCATAGAAACTCTTTCTTACTTATGTATGAATACTTACTCTTATCCTTATGTGTGAATTCTGAAGATGAGCAAAAAAAATTGTTAGGAAAAGGGGCAAATTTATGAAGACAGACAAAAATGGTATTCATAAAAGCACACTATACTAACAAATAGACATTTATAAAATGAATGATGGGCAGATGGGTTGATGGAATATGGACGGACAGATCACTGGATGAACAGATAGATAGATGAATGGATTGTATGTGTGGATGGGCAGAAAATAAATAAATACTATAGGTAGGTTGAAATTGATTAGTAGAGTAGGCTAGTACCAGACAAAAAGATACATGTACATGGCTACAATAAATGAATAATGGGAGGATGGATGATAGATGCATGGATGGATGGAGGGATGGGTGGGTGGATAAATAGATTAATGGATGAATTGATTAATAGATTGATGGATGAATAGAATGGTTGGCATAATGGATGGATTTATGGATGAGTAGATGATGAACGGATTGGTGGGTGGGTGGAAGTGGATGGATGGATGAATCTCGTCAAGAAAAGGAAAAAGACCACCGAGACGGCTACACATAAACATTCTCGTGGTCAGTGAATACAGGTACATCTATGTAATAACTTTGGTGCTGATTGTGAAGATCTAGAACATTTGCTTGGGCCACAGTTTTTGAAATGATGAGGACAGGCATTCTTAACTTACTCGCTTCGCTCCACTAGCAGGACATTTGTGGGGAAGAGATAAAATTGAATAGGCGAGAGTGTGAGTGTGTTTGTTGAGAGAGTGAGCGAGCGAGCGAGCGAGGAAGAGGCACTGCCGATGAACACCATGCTATCTTTCGCCATTCCTCTTGACACTCGCTCCTATGCAGACTTCAAATGACAAATTCTCAACTCAAAGCAATGTAACGAATCATGACAGTGCATGCGGGGTGTGCGCGAATGTGTTGTGAGCGATGTTCAGTTGATCGTACTTGTGTGCTAGTGTGTGATGTGCCGCTGTTGAGCTTCGGGAGCGATCTACACGGATCTTGTCAGGTCTCGTGTGTATCACGTGCCCCGGCGCCAGCACATTCCAGA
>JBCEWB010586071.1:0-18223 GCA_039654565.1 Peronia peronii | reverse complement strand
TAGATAGATAGATAGATAGATAGATAGATAGATAGATAGATAGATAGATAGATAGATAGATAGATGAATGGGTGGCTGGTGGATAGGGGAACAGGTAGGTAAGTGGGGAGATAGATAAACAGGTAGAGAGATAGCTATGGGTTAAAAGATTGATGCATAAATGAATGAGTCAATGGATGTATGAATGAATGGATTCATGTATAGGTCAGTGGATGATGGATGCATCAATCAGCGGATGGATAGAAGAATGGGTGGGTGAATAGATAGATGGATGGATAAATGGATTCATGGATGGATACATGGATATCGGATGGATGGATGGGTGGAATGTGTAAGAGTGTGGATGGCTGGATGATGGTACAGAGAGCCGGTACTCAAGAAGCGATGTTTTTTATGTATATGTAATATCTGTCTTTGTCTCTGCACGTCTTTTGCCTGTCTTTGATCTGTCTCACTGATTCTTTGTGTGATGCTGTCATCAGCCCAGATATTCCATTACTCTTTTATTGCCTTCACTTAAAATTTTGATATTCTATGTTCACAGACTGCAATACCCCCAATAGACATATCAGCAACTTGAGCAATGGAGCCTCATGAGGAACTCAAAATAGCAAGAAGCATAAAAGAGGAGGGAAATGATTATTTCAAGAGAGGGAAACTGCCTGAAGCACAGAAATCCTATACTAAAGTGTTGGATATGCTGAGAGAGGAGATCACCTTTACTGGAGATGATCAGAAGAAGGAGAGACAGTCTTTGATCTTAGCAGCTCATCTCAATCTTGCTCAGTGTGCTCTGCAGCTTGGAGATGATGTCCAAGTTATTGACCATTGTAACACAGCCTTGGGCTTAGATAGTAACAATGTCAAAGCTCATTTTAGGAAGGCAAAAGCATTTGAGAATCTGTCAGAGTATGCTAAAGCCTTGGAGGGTTACCAAACTGTCTTGAGACTGGAGCCCCGTAATAGAACGGCAGAGATACAAAAAAGTGAATGTCAGAAGAAACTGAGCAGTGAGAACGGTGATGAGCAACTGTCCAAAATGATAAAGCAAGAATCTGATGACACAGAAAGCAATGATATGGAGATTGTATATGAAAATTGTGAGGATGCTCTCAACTCTCGTTATAGAGATTGCACAAAAAATCCAGGACACAAGGCATTCATAAATGTCAAAGATTTTCAAATAAATCATCTCCCTCCTCGATACCAAAATGAAGATTTACATGAGCATTTGAGAGATCTGATTCAGATCACAGTTTTGCTGAAGGTGAAAGGTAGCAGTGAACATAGACCTGAATTTATTCCAGGGACTACTGATAGATACCCTGTGTCAGGGAAGAAATATAGAAGATTTATACGATATGGCAGTGGATGGGTATTTGGTCTCACAGAATTACAAGGACAGTGTCCATGTATAACATGCCTGAGTTCTGGAGAGCCAGATAAACAATGGGCACAGATTTATATTCAAACAGCTCGCCATGTTGTCTATGATGAGATTGAAGGAAGCAAAACTGTTTGCTATTTTTTCTATGATGCAGAAGCAGATGACTTACAATCTTGTCCATCAGTCTGCAATGCTGTGAGTACTGACGGCTTTCAGGAAGACCAAAGTGTTCTTTCATTTATTTCTCATGATCAGAACTTGATAGCTCAGCTGCGCAAAATGAGGGGAAAGTATGTCTTCTCACAAATGAATGTTAAGTATAAGTACAATGCTAGTGGGTTCATTGATGAAAGAAAGGATATGTTAGACAACCTTATCCAACTCCAACATCGCCTCAGTGAATTGGCAACAGAATTTTGTCAGCAATTAGATACAGCAAGGGCCATCTATAACGATGAGCCACTGACAGAATATCTAAAGCATCTTGCTGAACAAGCTGGTATAGACAAGGATGAGGTGGAAAAAACTGGCAACATAAGAAAAGATAGTTTAGGTGAAGGAAAAAAGTATGAATATTTTATAGAACGCATTTCAGAGGGCATTGACATGTCTTGTAGTTACCATGCATCAATAGGCAAAGCTGTAGAAAGTTATCAAGATTTAGCAAAGACTGATCAAGGAAAGCAACATCTGGAGTCTGTTTTTCAGAAGTTCATTGTGATGACCAAGATTCTGGAGAAACAAGAGGTTTTTTTTCGGTGGAACATTCTCAGCTGTATCAAATGCATAGACAGTACTATCAGTGTGCCAGTAGTAGAGGCTGAGGATTACAATCAAGCTCATTCCTTAGTGGTCATTGTGTCTCATCCTCATGGATGTAGCAAGAAAATCAGTATAGGGGAGGTCATGGATATTGCAAATAAAGAGTCAAGACTTTTTCGCCAATTTACTTATTCGACCGCTACATGCCCTGGGTCTAGTGGCGCTCCTGTGTTTATTCTTGGGGACATTGCAAATTTTGATGTGCGTCCTCACAGTTGTTTTGTAGGTAATGATTCAGACGTAACTGGACAAGGAAACGAATCTGCTATGACATTTAATTCTGAAAAATTTGTGTTGGCATCAAAAAGATAGTCAAAATTCTGAAAACTGAAATTTCGTCTTATAATAAGCATACATGTAATTGAAATGAAATTATTGGCTTATTTTCTTTCTTTCTGCAAATTTCATTTTAATTTCTTTTATTTTGATCTGTTTTATTTAACAAATATATTTTATTTCATTTTATGTACAATTTGCTAAAATATTTTTCTGTCCATCACATGTCCACAGTAGTTTTTGAAATGTCACAAAAGGACATAATTTGCACCATTTTCTGTTTCGAATTTCCAGAGGTAGGATTTGGCTGTAGCGATTGGCTAAAACACAGATCATGACTACAGCATGTGCACATATTTTACTATCGCAAGTTAGAGCTGCTGTTACAGTTTGAGTGGTTAAGTTTAGAGTGGATTACAACAGACTGGGCCTCAAACTCCAATGTAGATCTCTGAAAGTATTAAATTCTCACTAGTACAAAAAAGACATGTAGCAGTTTGCCACCAAGAGCCAACAAGCTATGAGAAAATCCAAATCAGGGCTCCCTATGTATATGTGCTAGCAGATGGTAGCCAGGCACCAAACCACAACTTAAACCTGGCCTGCAGTCAAACTTTGGGGTTTTTCTTATTGTTTTTTTTTGCACCCACATGTTGATTGGTTGACCATCGGGATCCGACGATGTCAGTTGTGCAGTCTTCGTTCGAATTCATGTTACAGTCCAACATAAAGATATTGTTCATGCCATTCACATATCATCCAGTAGTAGGTATACATTATTCTTTTATTCGTTGTTTTCTTCTGTGTTCACAGGTATTCCAAAAATGTACTCTGTGGTCAAATTAGCAAAATTGTTTATTTCCATGTCTACCTCACTCACAGATCACAGAACACAAAGAAACCCTGGCTGTCAGTAGTGTCAGTCTGATCTCAGACAGGCCTCAGGATGTCACCCCTACATACAGTTTTTCATCTGTTTTGCAAATCTGAGGTCCGGCATGCTGCTAGAACTGTCCTGTATGGGCAGCTTAAATAATAATAATAGAGAGCATTTATTTAGCACTTATCCCCCGTGTAGTACAGACTCCAAGTGCTTTGCAATTTATTATTGCCCCGACATACCTATGACAGACATCCATAAACATTCTCAGCTTACTGGGAAGCACACAAGGCAGCTGCCTGTTAGGAGCTCAAATCCTTATCAATCTAACAATATCAGTCACTGTCTATAGTCACCCATTTAAACCTGGGTTGAGTCAGGAAATGTATGTAAATTGTCTTTTTCAGGGACAAAATGTCGAGACCAGTCAGGGTTCGAACCTGGAACTTTAGATCCTGAATCCGATGGCCCAGCTGCTAAGCCACCAAAATGCTTAAAACATTCATCTACTCCAGATTTTTCTTGTAGCTCGTTGGCCATAAGTTGCATCCTGTTTCAAATATTCTCATAGTGAATCAGAATGGGCCCATGCATGTATTAATACGACTTTTTGGACATATAACTGTAGAATAATACAGCAGGAGATTGTTGTGATCAGCCCTATTACTTCCCTTTGCCAGACACAAGCGGTGGTGCACAAGGACAGTAAAGAAGGACAAAAATCACTTTTGCACCATTTGCTGGAAACATGTATGTACATCATGAATAAGTCCCTCAAAAATATGGTATAGAGTCATGTGTTTTTCTTACTGTCATAATTTTTTCAATTTTTTTTTTTATGGTCAGTAAATGGATTTTTTTTTTTCTCTTTATACTGTTTGCTTAACACCTGTTTTGTCTGGCAAAAGGAAGTAATAGGGCTGGCCACAAAGATCTCCCGCTCGCAAACTGACATTTTTGTGCGTTTTTGTACAGCTGAGATAACCACCACGACAGGAGGTTGAAAAGCTTAACAGAACCGTAACCGTAACCTGTTAAACATACAGATCTTGTCATGCGAGCTCAAGGTCAAATGTCAGAGAGGACACAGTGGACAAGACATATAGACTCAAACCTACAGGTAAATGCAGCTATGGAAACCCGTCAAGATAACCTCCACTAGGACTAGGAGGTTGAAAGACGTATTACAGAACGTAACATAACCTAAGCTATGGAGATGGGCTGGGCCTGGATGAGATGGGAGTGCGGCAGTGATTCTGAAGGAAGAAGGGCATCACAGCCAAGGAAGTAGGAGAGAAAAAGAGGGCACCATATCCTCTTGTGAAATTGCTGGTTTATATAACAATCATAGTAGTAGTAGAATGTGTGTGTGTGTGTGTGTTCCCAGTTCCCAGGAGTAGAAGTAAAGTAAGAGGGTGAGAAAAAAGAGAGGGGAGCAGAAATAGAGAGAAGAAAGTATGATGAAAAGACAATTTTTCTTAACTAGCATACAAGGAACAACATATCACACTTACGCTGACATATATCAAACAATGAATAGTACACATGAAGTGTACATTTTTTCTGTAGAAATAAAATCCATACAACCATTTTTTTTGCATCCGTTTTTAATCAGTAACAAAGTATTCACATCAAAAATTAAAGCTGTGTGATGATCAGGTTATTGTACACTCAAAGTTGAAATAGATAAGCCTGTGATATATATACATTTATTATCTATGCCAAAACTTAAAACTGATCATACATGTACAAATAATGTTGCCATTGAGAAAAATAAAGCCAAAAAAATTAAGTCAACGAGAAACAAACTGCAAAACAAACAGTACATTAGTTAGGCAATTCCACTAACTGCAAAGGAAGTCGTATTGTTGTGGTTTTCACTTTAACCTTTACATTCTCGCTAAGTTTGAAATGTGATCTTTAACTTTAACCCTAGTAGTGCCAGGAGTCTCATTTGCTCAAAGATTTGCTCAGCTGTACTTCGCAACAAAATGACTTCCCTAGAAATTACATGTACATTCAATATAGAAGTGACAGGAACTCATTCTACATGGCCATGTAATAAGGCATCAATGGGAGATCATTGTAACCAGCCCTATACCTTCCCTTTGCCAGACACAAGAGCGTTGAACAAGCAGTGTAAAGAAGAAAAACAGATCATTTCTGCAGCCTGTGCTTGCAATGTACATCATGAAAAATTCAAAAAAAAATTATGGTACCCATAAAAAAAAACGTTTTCTCATTATTATAATTTTTATCAATTTTTTTGGTAATCAGTCTTTCAAATGCCAAGAACTAGTTTGATTCTTTCCTTCTTTACACTGCTTATTCAATGCCTATCACGTCTGGCAAAGGGAAGTAACAGAGCTAATCGTAACAACTTCCATTTGTCATTTTCATTGATGGAATAATGTAAAAAAAAAATATAGCCAGATCCACAGTTGATCTGCAGTTGGCTTTGTGGTGTGAGACCACCAGGAGGGCAACTCTTGGACCTCTGACAGTCCATTACTGTAGTCTGATAAAACAAAACATGTGCATTCATTATATTAATATTGCAATAGCTCATTATTAGATCTACTTACTTCTACAAATTCACTGACACTCAGCACACAGTTTGTAAATGTTAAATTGATTCAGATTGTACTTTTGTACAAATTCAATTAAGGCTTTTCTCAATTATTCTTTTGTTCATACAAAGTTACAGCGGCTCTGGAACCAGAAAGAATAAAAACATTTAGCTCGAACATCAACCTGCAACAGTCATTACAAATCAAAACTATAACATATATGTCTCGCAGCCAGTTGAAGTGAGACGTAAGTCGCTGGGCTAGAACCGAGAAATTGGGCTTTGAATGTGATGAGAGCGGTCAGACATCGAATTTTTTTTTATTACAGAAATGGAAAGTGCTTTCATTTCTGAACAAGACATTGTCGGTCTTACTCTCCATTTATAAATATTTTTTCATAAAAATTGGGTTTTTGTGAGATAGGCATGTAGATTTATGCGTTCGACGGTTCATTTAAACTTGATTTTCTCAGAATTTCGGTCATTGCTGGGGGGTCCCTCCTTGTCTCTTTAAACTGCAATATATCTGGCTAGAATAAAGCTAGCTCAAAACTTTTTTCACCACCTCAAAGGGTATGAAACAAGCTTTCACGTGATATGAAAAATTCCATATGGTGAAAAATCGACATAGTCTCATTTTGACTGGCTGCAAGACGTATAGTGTACACTCCAATAGCAACCTCATTCTATCAATCCAACAAAAAATTTTAACTTCTAGGGACATTATTAATATTACTGATCTTGTACATGAACTGTATAACTCCTACTTACATCAGCATTGCATAGTTTTTTTTTCTTTAACATTGAAGACAATGATTCGAAATTTTTGTCCAGCCAGGTTTTGGGCAATGGCAGGGTGAAGGCTATTTCTTATAATTATTGTTAACTTGATTACTTTATTCTGAATCTAGATAAAACCAACACATGTCACCCTTTAGAAAGTTGCACTGCATTTACACACGTATTGATTCAACAATAATACACCCGCACACTGAAGCATCCCATCCCCACCCATCCTTCAGTGCTGAAACTAAATGCACCCACCTTCACAAGATAATGTATTCACAAACATGAATGTGATTTTTAAAAAAAAAATTTTAATTGTTTATTTGTACATACCTAGAAGTAGAATTAGGAGGCTTTGTGTTACATAAAGCCCGGAGTCACACACATCATGTTTTTTCTTCCTGTTTTGGGGATAGTTCATGCCATACTGAATTTTGGTGGTGGTTTAGTTCCCTAAGGATTCTCAGTCTTGTTACGTCAGGTTTCCCTCACTGGGATTAATCCTTTATTGTTATTATGCTTTGTGCTCTTTTTCTTAGTATACCAGTCTATAAATTTTACTAATGTACAGTTCATACACTGTCTTAAAATTACTTTCAATTTTACAAGTAAGGTATTATTCTGTATTACAAATAGTTCAATGAATCAGACAATCAATTACCTAATTGTATTAGAATAATACATGTAATTACTATTGCTAAAACTATGCAATATATATTTATTATTCTAATTGTTTCATTATTCTAGAACTTAAGTTGATAACTGCTATTACTGTGCAAGACATTGTATGTTTTGGGTGGAAGTGCTAAATTTTTTACCATCAGTCCTGCCATCTTTTTTCTCCCTCCTTCCAAACTGAGTTTCTCTTTTTTTTTCCCTTTTCTTTTATTTATTTCATATTTTTAACTGTGTATTAAATAATCAATTTGCATTTATGACATATTTTTTTCCATTTTGAGTAGAGTCATTTTCTGAACTTAACATACAAATGCATACGTGCTTTTTACTTTTTGCATGAATATTCACAATTTCCTTGTGGCTGTTTGTTTTGTTAGTGAACGTTCAGGGTCTCCTCCCTTGAATGTTCTACATACACGCAGTTGAAATAAATTTAATTAAATTTGGCTTTTTCACATTTCACTTTCTGGTTTGTACATTCAATGTCACATTATATTTTGTGTTATACCTGCAGTGTCACACCTGAGATATTTGCTCTTATATGTAATATGTTTACTTTCTTTTAAGAACAGTCTGAAACTATGAACGTTTATTTCCATGGTTTAATTGTTCCTTCAGAAAAAGTCACTGACAAAAATGTAATTACTTCAAGCTAAGATGTCTAAAGGTGGAAGTGTTGAAATTAACCCATATCTCGTTTCACATTACTACAATTTTGTGCCGGAAAGCATTATTTTTAAACTTTAGATAGCAATGGGAAATTTGAACACGCTTATAAACATTTCCTAACACCATATGACATAATAAAACAGAGATAGGTTTTGATATTGACATTCTAATCTATCACACACTGTACTAAATTCCACAGCAAGATTACCCACTGGCTCACCAATTAGCCCACATAGTAACTCACATTTCATTCACCTGGCCTGCTTGGGCCATTGAATCTAGTTAGAAATGATTAACTGATACATGTACATGTACTTGATACTGAACTATGGATATAATTGTTAAATGAGACATTTTTTTTTTTGGTTGCCAATTACATTCATGTATGTCCCTTTGAAAGGTACAAAAGGCATTTACAAGACTCTTATGGGGAAAAAAATACAACTTCTACCTATTTTATCCCAAACACAACCACATAAAAGAACATTTTGAACAAATTTCATGGTGGAGTTTTTTGGGTTTTTTTTTTTGTTAAATTGTGATATTTTTTTTTTCTTAAAACTCAGATGAAAGTCTTTTTTAATTTTCTAAAGATACATATTTTTTTTTTCCTGCAGGTTACAAGTTTCAATGCCAAAGTAAAGTTTACCTTCTTTGCAATGCCTATTAATATTTCTTGCCCATGGCAAAGGGATCTACATACATGTATATGCACACATAGAATTTAATGAATGTAAAAAAAAAAAAAAAAAATTTGCTGATTACATTTATTTGCAAACATGCATTTGAAATTCAGTTAATCCTTGCAATGTCAGCAGCCGATCTCCTAAAAAAGACCTGCTAAATATCGCTATGCACATACAATAATTGCAAAAGTCATTTTTGGGCCAAACTAACTCAGGCCAGGGCTAAACTAACTCAAGCCACAGTTGAAGTGAATGCTTTGATTTTGAGTCTTTTAGTACATTGCTGTTGAAAGCACTTGTTTCCAATGTTGAATTTCAATTAAAACTGGCATAATTATAAAAATAAACAAATATGCCTATTGTTACATGGTGAAATGATACTGTTCTATGTTTCTTTGTTTCTCTCTATGGCCAAAAACTAACTTAGGCAATTATCTTATAAAAAAATTGGGATGATGTAGCTTGCATTTGAACGACTTTCCAAGTGAAATACGATACAATGGCAAGATATTCTGATCGCATTATCAAAAAAAAAAGACTGATCTGTAATTTCCGAGTGAAAATCATTACTTATAGAAATCATCTCCTGACGTATTAACTTACTGATGTTCCAAACTGTTTCTGACACTTTTAGGGTTAACACAGTTTACTGTGAATATACATGTACTCAGGCATGCAGCATGTAACTAGCTAAATTACATGTGCCAAAAATTTGAAAAAAAAAATCACCTTGTTTTGAAATTTTCTCATAGACACAATATGCAACTTCCTTTGAAATTTGTCAATCTGCTTTATATGAGTCAGACTTTAAAATTGAAAACTCCTACATTTGGAACAAAATGCAAGACATTATGATGAATTTCTTGATCATTTATTCAAAACCATCAGTATATATACAGCTGGCTGTCTCTTGACTATCTATATTACATCATTCTCTGCACTTCTTAGCACCCAAGAGTTAGAAATCTTAGCACTCAGAGTCAAATATCTTTGCACTCAGTCATGTCTCAGTCAGACACCTTAGCCTTAGTGTGCAGTCAGATTCAAGTATTTCAACACACAATCTAGAGTCAAGACATCTTAGCACCCAAGAATGAGACACCTTAATACTCAGTCAGAGTCAAGTATTTCAACACTCAATCTGGAGTCAGACATCTTAGCACCCAATCAGAGTGAGACACCTTAACACCAGACACTTTAGCACTCAGTATGGAGTCGGACAGAAGAGAATGAAATATGATATGTACAAACACAAAAACACTAATCTTTTTTTTTTTGGCTAGTCTGAAAAGCACCTATTTACACCATAAAATGCAGAGCTCAGAGCTAAAAAGTCTTTTGTCACTTGTATGTGAAATTCAGTTCATAGATCATTCAGTTCAACTTTTACATTGGATAAAACACCAAAAGTTCAGATTGACATATCATACGTTCATTTATACATTGACACTGCAATATAGCGTATATATCTCTTGTCTCTGGTTAAAATCTAAACTACAGTGTAATTATTATGTAGAATAAGCAAGTATTTGCATGTCAAGCTCCTTTCCTTCTGAAATACATTTAATCAAATGGAGGAAATGACATATCTCACAAATGAAACCATTTCTAATTTCTCTATTGAAGGATGTCCAAAAATTGTCTAGTTCTACATTTGATATAATAAACCGTGGATGCCGCTGTAAAGAAAACTAATAAGTACCCTTGTTCAAAGATTTTTGGAGCAAGATTTGCGGGCTTCTATGATAAAAACTAAGTCACCTGCCATATACATACAAGGAATCACTGTTATTTACTTCTATTCCATTCTACTAACAACAAAGAAGAAGCAATATGAGAGCAAGTTTAAAATCCTGTGACAAGAAAAAATAGCATGACAACAATATGAACAGTGATCAATAAGATATCTCAAAACATGTCCATATACTTTTTAAACCACAGAAATATCAAGGGGCTGATTTAGTTAAGTTTCAGTTTCTCATGGTCAACCCACAATCGCTCAAATCATTTTTTTTTTTCTTTCAACTTTCTGGTGACCATGATCAGCACTACTACATAAATAAGCCCCCTGTTTGTTTGTTTGTGTTGGGGTTTAATGACACATCAGCACGATTACGGCTATATTGTGTCAAATACGGTTAGATATGTTTACACGACAAGAAGAAGAAAGGAAAGAAAGCGGGACTGAAGACAATGGCAACGAGGAGAGGAGATGTCTCCCCTGGAATGTCGAGGATAGCACTCCATGGGAGACATCCCACAGATGGCGGGCTTATACCACCTGCAGATGGGAGCAGAGAACCTACTTATAAACCCCGTGCCCCTGTGGGGGAAAATAAGCTCCCTGAACTTAACTGTCAATATTTGACTTTATTAATTTAATCCTATTTTTAAGTAAAAAATCTCTTCTAACTAAGTCATTTTTCTGACTTTGTGTAAAACAGTTTTTATCAATTTCTTCATTTTCTGAAAGCAATTAGAACTGATTTTAACCATTATTGAAGACCATGGTAATTTTTTTTTTTTTTTTAATCCTTTTTTAAAACCAATTTTCAAATAACTTAGAGTACAGTGAATGTAACAGGAGACTCCTCCAGTACTGCCTTTAGGTCTCAAAAATTGTCTTCTGAATGAGAGTATATAGCGTTCTAGAGTCCTGGGCACTTCTCTGGAAGATCATGGTGGTCAGGGAGTTCGGCATCAACTATTGAGCAAAAAAACATACATCGTGGGTTTGATATTCGAGTCTGCCGGAGGATGGAAAAGAATAAGAAGATTATAACCTGCAATTTTTCAGTGGCACGATGGTCTACTGGCTCCTTGGATCGGGAAGGTTATCTAGCCTTCTTGGATAAAGGCGAATAGATTCTGGAGGTCCAGCATGTACATTAAGCATGCTACAGAACCTTAGGCAGTTAAAAAATTGGACGAAGAGTATGTATAGACGCTGCTGTCAGGGCAAAATTTCCAACTTCCAAAATTTCTTTCCACAAAAATTCTTCTCACCAAAAACTGGGGCAGACATTTAAAGCTGAGATAATTTTCTTAGGACAAAAGCTACCTACATAATAAAAAAAAAAAAAAAAGCACTGCAGCAGCTTCTAGCAACATTGCTAGAGTTACTTATCCTGAAGTATGAGTCAGGGAAATCAAGTGATGACGCCCAGTGATCTCTTACACAAGAAAACCACAAGTTTTAAGTACAATACCTGCGGTTGCTCCCCAACTGCCTCAGTAAAAATTGTGAGGCTTTCAGATGAGTCAGACACATATGCGTTGTAACCTTCCATGCCACATGACTTACTGAACTATGACACTATTTCATTTTATTCCAACATTCTCCCTTGTTTTGAAATCACAATCTATATTTAAGCAAGTTAGAATTTGTTTTTTAAAATTGAAAAATTGTTCTTCATTTCTTTTTTTATTTTCTCTGAACCATTACAAATGACTTGAGCGGTTGTGGAATTAATCCGAGTGAAAAATCACATCCAATGAAGGCTGATTTTGACCAGCCCTGTTACTTCCTTGGCCAGATACAAAAGCTGTTGATTGAACAAACACTGTAAAGTGGGGAAAAATCACATTTGTGCTCTTCACGTGAAATGGATATCATAATAAAAATCCTAAAAACTTATGGAAGAAAGAAGATGTTTTCTTCTTAATGTAAAAATTTTTATCAGAACTTTTTAGGGGATCAATCTTTTAAATGACAGGAAGAAAAGGATTCTCTCCTTCTTTGCACTACCTGTTCAAAGTCCCTAGTGTTTGGTAAAGCAAAGTGGCTGGTCAAAAACCAATTTCCCATCAACTCTTTAGAGTGTCTGAAAAAAACTGTTGGAGAGACACTGAGTGATGTTTACTTGTGTCCAACAAATAACAGTTTTGGCCAAAATGAGGAAAAGTTAAATGATTATCTTGCAATTCAAGTGCATATATACCGTATATCATTTCAAAGTGGTTAGTATAATGAAAATTATAGAGAATACATTCATGCGCAAATCAGACCCCTTGACACTTCTTTCTAAGGTTTTACAGTTGAAAACAGGAAAGAATGAGCAGTTTATCAAAATGCCTGCGATATACGATTTTCAAGCCAAAATATATTACAGGACATCAACAAATTTATATAGTAAAAAAGAAAATTTTAGAATCAATACATATATTGCTCAGGTATTCTCTTCCAGGAAAAGCTCTTGTCTTACTAGCATTTCAAATTGTCCAATTTTTGTGATCAATCTCTCAAATAACAGGAAGAAAAGCGTTTTGGTTGTTTTTTCCTTCCATGGATTATTTGTTCAGCCCCCTTTGTGTTGGCAAAGGGAAAATGATTGAACCAGTAAAAGACAAACCATTTAATCCAGCAAACTGACAAATAATTGGTCAACAGAAGGTTCTGCTATGTATTCTGAAAGACTGGGACTTTGTACATGTCAGGAGTCGGGGATGGGGGGTTATGGCATGGCTTTGGGGATAAATTGCAGATTTGAAAATAAAATCTTAAAATGGAAAAAAAATGATAGAATTCTTACGTACAGCTGTACAATGTTGTGGGTCCTTGGTTGCTCAGACTGTTTCTAGTACCACAATGACAAAGTAAACACAGATGTCATCAACACCACAACAAAACTGGCCAAGTCCTTTTCGGTGACTTTCATGTTAGCAATGCTGGACCATACAGGCAAACTTATCTCCAAAATGACAAAAAGCAAAAAGTTGAATTTTTTTTTTTTTCATTTCAGTTTAATCACAGTTTTACACTGAGGCCAAATAAGTTTGTCCAGTTTTCTAAAAAAAACACATCTGATATGGACAATTGTATTAATTCACATAATAATGTTGTATCATATGAAATAAAAGCATTATCCCACTTCTGCACTATAGTGCAGCTAGTTATAGCAATTATATTTTTGTTTTTTAAAAAAAAAAGCTCACTCGTAACATAATTCGCACACCTATTACTAAAAGGACATCTTACAGAGTTGGGTAAATACATATCCATTCACTACGCCAATGAAATTTGATGAAGAAAACAAAAACAGAAAAAAAACAAAACAAAACAGACACAAACAATGCAAGTGAAGTTCTAGTGCCATAATATAAAAATCTGAAATATAATGTCAACAGCGAAAACTAAAATCAGCCATACCTGATATTTTAAAAATGATGAACTCTGAAAACTTTGTATTATACACCACTGGCTCAAGTCATTCTGGAAGTCATAATGTATCACTAAAAGCAATACCAATCATCCAAGCAATGGTGCAGTCATATTCTGCCGTTTTTACACAGTCATACTCTTGTCTGTCACACACACACATTGATGGCTGAGTGAGACAGATTCTTGAAAACTGGCCGACAACCAAGGGTATGAAATGAATGCAAGGCCATGGTCAGAAATTCTCACTGGTTATACAAGATGTTTCAGAAAGCAAAAAAAAAATTATAAAAACAGGTCCTGTCATCTATGATCAATGCAAAAGAAATTGATTCAAACAGAGATGAAAAATCACAATGTTTCATTTAAAGGAATTTTACATAACAAATCTAAATGTTTTTTCCAGACTGCTCACCTTGATTTAATAAAGAAAATATGTTTTTCGTATCTCAGCTATGCAACTAATGTGTACCAAGTAACACAACCTGAATTTTTCAAAACTTTGGTTGACAGTTGCAGAAAATCTAAATTGCCAATACATCAAATTTATTTAAATCATCATGCACCATGGAAATTTTCTCCACAGAAAAATGTTGAAATCTGTCAATTTTGGATGCATTCAGTTTACCCTGTAAGTATACATATCACACGGGGTTTATGCCTCTGACAGCTGCTGCTGAGCTTATAGCCACCAGAATTCTGATCTTTGAAAGCATAGTTTCAACCTTGATACTGTATATGGTGCAAACATTGTCTGGAGTAACTCAAAATTTTAGTTAAAACATGCCCAAAGAACTTGCAATAATTGTTGACCCTTTTTAAACACCTGAATTCAATGATGAAAAAAGCATGTAAAAATTCAGTGACATTAAGAAATTTATCATTTTACTCAGTTTTCAGGCAGTGCTAGGCCCATGGCTGTCAACTTCTCATCTATGACCACATCTGTCTCACTGCTGGTGTCCACCAATCTCACCACCAACATCTGCGGGATGTTGAGGCTGGGGTTCTCCTTGGCAGTGATGCTGCTGCTGGTGCCTCCCGCGGTGCTGGAGATGATGCCATACAATGCTCGGTTGTTGATATTGGCCTGGAACCATTCAATGGTGCGAGGATCCCAGCAAGAGCTGGTGGGAAGAACACCTGCAAAAGATAGACAGCATCAGGCTGATAAGCTGAGACAGATACACTTTACCAAACTCAAGGGAAAATTTCATTCACAGTTGATGAAATGGTGATACAATATCAAGGAACATGCACTGATACATGCATATGTGCACATCACAGCTACAATAAAGTGGTAGTATTATCGAAAAAAAAAAAAAAATCTTTTAAATTAACTTTGGGCTGTGATAGGTGTTATGCTTCAAAATCAAACTGAAATTCCTCAAGAATCAGAAATGTTGCACAAAAACTCTAACATGATCATTACACCTCTATGATTAAAAAAAAAAATAAAATAAAATAAAAATGTTCTTTTCAATTTTCATGGCTTTCCATGACCATTAAGATATGAAAAACCTCCATAACCATTTAGCAATGAGCTAACACTGCCATAAAGAAATAAGACACGTGAAACTGCCAAATATCAGAACTTAAATGATATAAACAAGTGCTAGACTAATAGTGGCTACACTATCTTTCATAATTTTCAGTGGCTCATGCAAGAACTGGAATTGCAAGATTTTTAATTTTTTTTTTTTTAAAATCTAGAATATTAAAGATTTCTGTGTTGTCTCTATAACCCCATAGGTACTAAACACTATACTGTCACAGATAGACTTGGATTCTGATTCAACTGCTCGTCACTTACTTTTCCTTTATCCCACGAGGACTACATCATCAACCTACCAATATTTTCTTCCTGACACCTTCAATTAACTCTTCACTGCTATGCACATTTCCTCCCCCAGTGCTAAGAAAATTTCACAAAATGGGCAGAATCACCGGTGGACTATAAGTAATGGAATTTCATTTCTGTTGAGATTAAAACCCCTTCACTGCTCTCCTGACATGCAACATACATCAAAATATGTATCGGACGCATTAATGACATACAGTAAACGTCATAATAAAACCGTGTTTTATGGTGATGTGCGCAGTATGTAAAAGGTGCATCTAACTCCAGTCATATTCTGCTGTACGTAGTACCTCACGAGAGCAATAAAGGGGTTAGCAAATCTGTTCTTTGAGCTATAAATATGACTGCATGGTAATGTTCCCATATAGCAATATTTCCTTTCTTCAGGCATGTTATAACGTCACATATGCCAATACTGAAATCTCGAGTGACAGATATACTGAACTATGAGACAACAGTATTTTTGGTGGTGATAAATCTTTATGACACATTTCCTATTTGTGATCCAATGGGGCTGGGTTTGGCTTGGAGAAAGCGTACGTATCTATGGACATAAAAAAAAAGGCCGGAGAGCACAGGAAGTCACCCGTAAAATAAAAACTGTATTTAACTCTGATTGGATCTTTGTCAAATCCTATTGCAACCCTAACCATTTGTTGCCCATATTTGTGATGAATTGCCTGCAGTTGAATATCTATTTCTTTTCGACACACTGGAATGCCAGCTGTCAAAATCAAGTCATCATCAAAAAGCAAAATGTCTGTGCTTGTATAAAAAAAAACTAACTGTGATAAAACACGTCAAAAAGTTGGTTTGATAAATAAAAATTATGTCCAGTCAAAACAAAAACAGAAACTAACAAATGAACAAACAAACAAACAAAAAATATAAACAACACAAGAAAAGATACGTTTAAACAGTAAACATAACTGTGAGAAAATGAACCAAAGCGCAAGGCAAACATTAAGCTTTGTAGCCATTTGTAACATGGATCAGAGAAAAACAGAAATCAACAACAAGCAAATCTGATGTAAACAACAGGCAAGAATGTCTGTGTGTGAAAAACAATAAAAACAGTTACACCATGCATGTGTATGAATTTCCATTTAGCCGGAAGTATCAAATGGATGAAAGTTTCTTAACTCTTAGAGACCAAAGCAGCACTCACAGCTTTGTTCCAGTATTAGGCCTATGGTCACAACAACACTGCCTGCATTGATTCATGTTTGAACATGCGAATTTCTAATACACGAATAAAGCTAGTTCAGTGTGAATAAATTCTGGCATGGTTGTTTCGACTTTGGGCCTAATACCAAAACAAAGATGTAAGTACTGTTTGGCTTCTAAGCCCATTTACTATTAATTCCACTCCCCTTTTATTTTCCTAAAAAAAAAAAAAATTGGCCAAAGTGGGTGGGGAAAAAATTCTGGCTTGAAGAGTCCAACAACAGGATGTCAAAACCATATAATGAACGATGATTAGCTGTTTTTAAAAACAACTCGAATGTAAAACTCCATGAAAATGTTTTCTCAAACGCTGGAAAGAACTGAACAAATTCAACGGATAATGCGCAGGGATGCCATTCAAGGATTTCTAAAAAGGAGGGAGTCACAATGAGGGGTCAATCTGAACCAATCATGTTCACAAAATCATGACATTTTAAAGCAGTGGCAGATAGTGGAAATCTGTTAAATAGTGGGAAAATGGCATCACTGACTGCGATAAAGGTGTTGGTTTACACTGGTTTCGCAGCCGATGCTCTGAGTAGGGCATCACTGTGTAAAAGTATGCAAATCATGTTAAGTTAGACCACATTGGGACTTTTACATTCACACATAAATTCAGCCAGTTAGTAATTGTCTGCATCAGACTATAGTAAATCATAACCAGCCTCACAACAGAAAAGTGTTTCTGCTCCTGAACTTCTCTATTAATATTTTTAAAAACGCAAAGTGTCGCTACATGGGTAAGCCAGTTAAATTGTGGCTCATCTAAATCAAAAGCAAGTATGATTTAGTTTTATCTAAAAATGATTCTTTGAATGGGGATTACCTAATCAAGAACATTCTGTGAAAGTGAGATGACAAATTACAAAATGAAAGGAGGGATCAGGAGGCTGCTGCATGCAAATGTGAACTATGAAGTAAACTGGACGGAACAAGGAGTGAAAGAAGCAAAAAAGTAACACTGCTTAAATCTTAAACACTCTGAAGTCCAACACTGAGTTAGAACAGTAAATTTAGGAAAGGAAAAAAAAAAAAAAAAGAAAGCATTTACATAGCACCTTTTTCACAAAAAAAAAAGAAAAAGAAAAAAAAAAAACACAAAAAACTGAGTCCTCAGTGACATGAGCAAAAATCCGGCTGGGTATCTGTGGTGAGCTACAATAATTCATTATGTTTTTCTTGGGGGGGGGGGGGGGGGAGGGGGGGGGAGGGGGGGGGGGGGGG
>JBCEWB010585960.1:0-18223 GCA_039654565.1 Peronia peronii | reverse complement strand
GAAAAAATGCGGGTTTTCGATCTTCGTGTCCTTCCATCCCCCAATGCAGGACCCGCGAGTCGATCCCGGCCCGTTTTTTCCGTGAGCAGACGCCATACCACAGAGCCACTGCGTCCCCATTGCGCTGTGAACGTAAGGGGGTCTATTTTAAGACTGCCTGAGAATTCTAAAAATAGCTGACGTCAACGTTTTTACAGCGACGGAAATCGCAAACTCCCTAATGAAGAGGAAATTTGGGCTTTATGGATAGGGGCGGGGAGGGGGGGGGTCATTTTAATATGCTCATAACTACAGCTGAATAATGTGACAATTCGACATGAGGGAAAAGGGTTGGAAAAGTGTAGTGGGGGGTTATGAAAAATGTCAGAGGTGTTGATACCATTTTAGATGATAAGCTTAAGTAGCTTATTAGGATGCACAACGTTACATAAATGAATTCTGAATTTCTTACCGGCATTTAAAAAAAAAACAAAAAAAAACAAGAAAAGTGTTTCCTTATTCTATGGACATCTTTGTTGCTATGAATTCGTTGATTACAGTTTGCTAGCAGTTCTGCGTTGTCTGTCTACCATCTCTGATGTCATTCTTATGTACTGTGTAAATCATACATGTAGCTGCGTATGAAACACTCGATTTTAGTTCATTCAAACAAAATCTAAAAAGACTTGACCGGGTTACTAATATACGTAAGCCTAGTATTGCTACATGTAAATTTACTTATAACTGCCACTATAACTGCCTCTCTCTCTCTCTTGGTCTTTTTTTTTTTTTAAATAATTTTCTGTGTCTTTACTATTACCCTTTTGCCTCATGCTTTGCTTACTTATAAAGCGACTACCAAACTCGGGTCACTGTTAATACCATATTCAATTCCAGGCCTACATCAAAATCAAATTACATGTATATGTTTTATGTTTCACCGGCTTTTTTTTTTTTTTTTTTTTTCAGCAGACCTAAAAGGCGCTTGTTGAAATTTGTGGTCGTGTCCATGGAATTCCAAAATGGCTTTCTCTGTCTCACCCACTGACTTGAAATATCAGGTACTCACTACATGTACATAGTGTTCAAAGATGGGCATTATGGGAGGGGTGGCTGCTGTATGGATGCGAGACAGTGGTGAAGGAGGGGAGGAGTGGAGGGGAGTGTGCAAAGGGGAATTTCTCCTTGTCTGTTGCATTCTGGGCGGGCCATGCCGCATTCCACCTTATAGACTTACAGTATACTCTGTTCTCTCATTTCGGGTCATGATTAATTTGTTTGTTTTTCTTAAATCGTTTAATCCTTAAAGAGTATAGGCTTATCTCGGCTTTCAGTGGCTGCCTGTTTTTTGGGGTGAGTATTTTTGTGGATAGAAATTTGGAATTTGGAAATTGTGCCCGGACAGCGGCTCTCCGCCTGCTCTTCATCGAGTTTTAGCTGCCAAGGATTCTTTAACGTGCGTAACGTACATACGGGACATTCGAAATATATTTGCCCTTATCCGGGGATAGACGTCGGGCTTCCCTACCAAGAGAAAGCCAGGGGACCATTGAGTCACTGAAAAAATGCAGGTTTTCGATCTTCGTGTCCTCCCATGGGCGGACCCGCCAGTTCAACACACAACCTCATGATGTGAGTTTTTGGGTTCGTTGCTGTTTTTTTTGTTGTTGTTTTCCACCATGGAACAGACGCCAAACCACATGGCCACGGCCATTAATTTCTGTCATCAACGATAAGCTTATATAAAGCGGTTGCAGGTTTTCTTGGGTCTGCTGAGATAGTCCCGATTTAAGGACCCGGGCGGGGGGGGGGGGGGGGCTGAAAGGCTCCAACAACTTAAACTTGAACCTGGGTCTGCCACGTTCTGATGTCATTTTGATATTTTTGTCTACATTTATTATGCATGTGGGCCAGAGTGTGAATGTGGGTCATGTGTATATTTTGTCTCAATAACTTTGAAAAGAATTTACTTTTCATGAAAGTAGATTTTATTTATCTCTTATTTTAATAAAAGACCCATGACTGCTCTTTATGACTATGCAGCATTTGACAGTGAAATAGCACAATAAATCATGAAGTATTTAAAATGAGAATCATTAAATCAAACGATAACAAAATGACAATAATAATTAAATTAATAAGACAACAACAATAAAACTTACAAACCAACAACAAAAAAAAGAATACATTCATGAAATTTAATTATTTTTATTGGACCTAATTATTGTTGCTTTCCGTTTGTCCTCTCGTCTTACTTATACACTACATCATGCCAAGATATACAGGATAGGTGTCATTAGAGGATCTCCCCAAGTAGGCCTATTGGAAAATATTCATTCACTAGAAAAGAAAATGTCAGAAACCATGTTTACGGTGTCACCTACAGAGCCACCCACTACCGCACTTTTCCTGAACGAATGTCTTTTCTTTCTGGCAGACAGATTGCTTCCCTTTTCCAGGAACTTAATAAGCAACGTAAAGAACAGAAAAAGCAAATGTTTTACTCATTCTATTTAGAACATTTTAGAACATGCCAGGCAAAAAAAAAAAAAAAAGATGAAAGAAACACATTTTCAATTTTTACATAAAAATAGATCAAAACTGATTTTCCTTTTAATTTTTTTTTTTTTTTTTTTTGCATGTACCCGTACCTCATGTTTCTAACTAAGAGAAGTAGTGTGACTAACTGAAAAAGTGGGTCATTTGTCTAGTGATATGACATGACTATTACATAAATTCTTGACGGAGTTCCAGCCGCAAAATGTTAAGAATTAGTTGTTCCACATGACGAAATCAACCAAAACATTCATAATATTCAATAATAATGAAATTTACGTTTATAGAATACAAACACATTACTTAATTCATCCTAAAATTCCTTAAAAAATGTCATGCACGTACATACAAATACACATCATATAAAATATTCGTATTTGAATTTTGCTTCTCTGTCTCAACAATTTTCTACTAGGATTACAGTTGACGCGCAAAAGGTTGAAAAGTGAAATAAATACCGCACCTGTAGGATTACAGGTTTTATGATTTCTTATTGGTTAGATCAAAAGAAAGAGAAAAAAACATAATCTGATTTTGAAATAGAGAAGGACATGACAATGATGATGAAAAACTTCTTGAGAAAAGATGAAAATTTTACATTATTTGATAATTCAAATGTACAAGCTTGACCTTATAAATACATAAGTGCATGCTTGACTCAGCATCTTTCTTTTCTGTTCAGAACTTTAAAAATTCAGACAAAAGTACAATAAAGTTTTGTATTTGAATAACCCTGGAGAAAGCACTTGATTTCTCAAATAAACCAAATACAATATGCTTAGTAAAAATGCAAAAGCAACACAATCACTCACCCAGGAGGTTGAAAGGCTAACAAACAACCTAACATGCAAGATCTGGCTTCACATATTTTTATAATAATAACTAAATTTTACACAATACAGCTAGGAGACATTCATACCATACATGACTTTGAACAATGACTGAGGTATTTCAATCGACTTAATACTGGCATAATCTACATGCACATCAGTTAAACAACAATTATATCATCTGACAGTATATTGAAGCTGACATACAATTTCCTGTGACTTCTGCTAGGGTAACCAGATGAAAAAAGTAAGCAAAAGAGATATATCTGTAGCTATAAATATAGTGTGCCAAGAAAAGGTATACACACACAATATAGGAAAAAAGATACCTCTATAAATATATATAAACACCTATAAATATAAATCTCCTTTTGAAGTTCTGCTGAATTTCAAAACATTTTGTGCTTTAGTTTTATCAAATTTCCAAAACATTTTGTACCGACTACTGTAGTATGGTGTTTTCTTTCAACATAAGTTTCTAGTTTCCTAAAGTGCATAGGCAATTTTTTGCCGCACTCTGTAGTTCAGTTATCCAGTAAAAAGATCGAACTTGGCATAATTTCAATCTGCTGTGGGAAGATTTACAGTATATGTTACATTCATTTAAACATAAGTCCATGACTACATCATAAAGATCATTTCCAGTCTGGACATTGTGTTAATTTGACAGAAAAAAAAAGAGCTGATAAGAAAATGCAGCATTTCTGACATTTTCTTGATGTTTCAACATACATGTATTTATTATTTGTTTATACATGCACATGTATTGTCACTTTACATATGTCTCGTGGCCAGTCGAAATGAGACGTAAGTCGCTGAGCTAGAACCGAGAAATCCGGCTTTGAATGTGATGAAGGGGGTCAGACATCGATTTAAAAAAAAATTTTTTTTTTGAGAAATCGAAAGTGCATTCATTTCTGAACAAGGCAGTATTGGTCTTACCCTCGATTTATAAATATTACTTTACTAAAATCGGGTTTTTGTGAGGTAAGTATGTAGATTTATACGTCCAACCGTTCATTTAAACTTGATTTTCTCGGAATTTCGGTCATTGCTGGGGGTCCCCCCTTGTCACTTTAAACTGCAATAGTTCTGGCTAGAACAAAGTTAGCTCAGAATTTTTTCACCACCTGAAAGCGTATGAGATAAGCTTTTACATGATACCAAAAACCCCATATGGTGAAAAATCGACATACGTCTCATTTTGACTGGCTGCGAGACATATGTTCTTGGCAGGTACTATCGTCTTTGTATTCATGACATTCCTGCAATATGTTATATTATGACTTTTGTTCCTTTTCCTTCTTCAATTTTTACGACTAACATATTCTGGGAATAAATTTACCAGTAATGACGAGATCAGTCTCAGAATTTGGTGAGTGTAGGACTGCAGATTATTAAAGTAGAGTAACGCCTGATCAATAATAAACTGTAGCAGAAAGACAGCAAAAGTTAAACAATAAAAATAACAATACATGTATATGTTAGGAGTTTTGAGGAGCTAGTGAGGGAAGACTGTTTTCTAATAGTTCACAGAAGAAGTATCAATAGGTAGAACATATAATATACATTTTTATACATGACATATAGATAGATTTGAACCATTTCAAAGGTTGAGAATGATTTGCTAGAGCTGATAGACTGAACTGATAGATGTAACAATGACTTCAAACAAACCGTCATACACATGGTTTAACAAAACTACTTCCAGCATTGAAACTTATGAGACAGACTGCATAATATATTGAGCTCAACAAACTGAACCCAAACTAAGCATTGAAACAGTGAGAGAAAGAAACTGTTAGAAAAAAAAAAATAGGTTGATTCAGGGAGAGAAAACAAAATCTATGCTCAACTGGCAAAATTCAGATATGTTTAAAAAAAAAAAAAAAATTATCCGTACAGTGTTCACCTGTTCTATGACTACTATGCACCAACACTAACAGTAGCAAGAGGTCTATGCCTCCTGCTAAGAAATCAAAAACCTGCTTATCTTCAAAAATTTAAATTGATTCAATAATGGTTGACACCCATCATCTGGGATGTTGATGGATTTCATTTATAAATGCCAACTTCTCTGATTTGTTTGTTTTATTTTCTGCTGTGAGTAGAAAACATAACAAAACCCACCTCAAAGAGAAAGAAATTGAATGCCTAACCATAATTAAGCAGAACAATTTTCATGGACTTTATCTTAATACCATCAACATAGCATTTCTTCTGTAAAGAAAACAATATCCATTTTTTAATTACCACATACAGCAATCCAAAATACATATACATATATTGCACTTTCTACAGTGTTTTTAAAATGGATATAAAATATGATGATATGTATGTATGCTAGCCAGCACAAAATGAACAGCCAACTAACTTTTCTCACAGAAAGAGCTACCATTCAACATACCTATGCACTCCCATTAATTGAGTCTCTCCCTATCAAAACTTATGGAGGTACATTCGCTGCCATCCAATAATGGGTTTGAAATGTATTTAATTTCAGCAGACAATGCAAAAGATTTTTTGTGTGGATTACAGATAAGTAAAAAAAATCAAAATTATATCTGAATGGCTAAAACAGTTAGTTCACTGCTGTCTACAAACATTCGTTACCATTACATCTTTTTCATGAGTAGAAGAGAGAATCAGAACCTTACATGGAGCCCATATCATAGTTTGCATACAGGTAGAGAGCCACTGAGATATTGCTCTTCATGAATACTAACTTCTCATGACTATTACACATTGCTATTAAGACTATGAACTACAATTGGACAACATAAATAATGAATGACAATTAATGTTACTATATGCCATGTGTGTAGTTTTGTCATTTTTATATAGAAATGGAATACACTAGCACATAGTGCCATCACAAACCTGTTCCCATCTGTTACCCAGATTAACATATATATTAACAACAATAATATCAATGCTGCTAGCTATTATTGGACATTCACAGGGCACATGCCAAAACAGATCACATCACAGCGTATACTGCATGAACTCATAGACCAAAACATAGTACATGCACAAACAATGAGGCACAGCTGAGTTTAATACATTGTCATTTTATTAGCAATAACACTAAACCAGTGCTCCTAATATCAGACGAGATCAAAATACAGTATATTCATGGCCATAAATTCAAATCAAATGACTTTCTCCCCTATGCATAAAAGGACTTCATCCCTCGCTTATCGTGTCAGTCAGTTCTCCACAACATTTGTACACATTATTTGTACATTTTCTACAACATTTTGATTTTCATCCGACGTTAGCTAGAGAAATCAAACTCAACAAGAACCAAAAGGTAAGGACAAAATTTAAACTACATGTACAATGTACATGTAATTATTTATAATTTGTCAGTGACGGCAACAACTGAAAATGATTACATTTAATTATCATTCGGAGCTTACAGTGTCTTATTTCAAACTACATTTCTAAAATAACATTTGATAGGAGCAGCCAAATTCCTGTTTCTGACATATTTTAGAAATATAGCCTATGAACTGACTTATAAAGTGCTCCGAAACAGCACATGACTTGTCCTTTCTTTTTAACATGAAAATATTTTTTAAATGGTCCACAGTAAGTATGTGAGATGAAACCATACGTTTTTATCTGTGTGTACATTAGTGCTTTTGCCACTTAAATAAATGACCCAAATCTGTCTGTATGCTTGGCTTTCATACTGAAAATATTCCCAGTTGCTGTCTTCTATAGTGAAGTGGGGACGTTTGTCATCAATTTCTAACGCACTATTGTAGTAGACAGGGTTTGGCCAAAGCTCACAAAGAAGGAATGTGACTGACATATTATGACGCACCTTTATGCCACCTGCGAATGGCTGACTCATCAAAATGTGACTGAATTCAACATCCCAAGCTTTTATTACCTTTCAAGCTGAGTGTGGCTTAAGAGTTTGCCAATATCATTGAAAGCAGCAGTTGTAACAGGATTTCTGACAAAATGTTTCAAGTTACATAAATAACTTGATCTTATTAGTAGTGGACTCATTGACATGACTAGTCTAATACTAGCATATTTTGAAAACAAACTCAGGTCTTATTTGATGTTTTCATGCAAGCGGTCAGAAGATCTTGATATAATCATTTTCAATAATAGCATAATGATAACTGAGTTTTCAATCTCATTAAAAACAAAAAAATACAAGAATTTAAATTTCATAGCTATTTAGTAGTCCAAAATGATATGCTGGAAATACTGTTATCTGACAATTAACTGCATGACAAATCTTGTCATGGAGGTAAAATGAATGCATGTCTTTCAAGTTGAAAGTCTCCTTTGTAATGACAATAACAATAACAACAAAGCAAAACAAAACAACAGTGACAAAAAAAAAAAAAAAAAAAATACAGTCGTGTTGTTTGTCATATTAATGAATTTCCAACATTTAGTTTGTTCATATATAATGCTGCTGCCATATTGCTAACAATAGTAACAGGTAGTGTGAATTGTTCATATCTCACTCTGACAAAAACTGAGGAGTGACACATGATTGATCATGACAGAATCAAGAAACAATGAGACTGAGAAAAATGCTACAGTTACACATCAGGGCATGAATATGCTATCTCCTTTCTCTCTCCCAACCCCAGATCTTACTTGCTTCGTGGCACAAGGTCACTCTACTTTTTATGACCCACCCTTTCCTATATTCGAAATTAAAGCATCTGCATTATTCAGATTTTCTTATACTTCACTATGTGTAGGCGGTGTCCTCTCACTATGAATATTCTCGTAGCAAGTAAGAAGTGAGCCCAAATGACATTGTGGAAGCATAGTTACAAAGTAAAACAATTAAACATACAGATTTTGTTTTGTCAGCTCAAGGCAATTCAGTTGGTGGGATGAACTAGTGGGGAAGCAAGTGTGAATGGAACAAGTTGAAGAAATCAACTGTTGATAACTGGAGGACAAGTTTTTATCTAACTAAATCTATTGCAGAATCAGTTTCATCCATATTTAGCCATACATGTGAATTCTGTTTCAGTAGCTATCCCTGCCTATGATGAGGCAAATGAAATGGAAAACGGACAAAAGAAAATGAATAATGTACAAGCAAGTCAGTCAATGATACTTTTGCTGAATGCAGATGTTCCCTTTTTTGAAGGACGTTTTATGGATTTTTTTGCTTAACTGTAAAAACTAAGTTCATAAAATTATCAAGAACTAGTTGGTTGAAACATATGCGCATTAGATACTTATCAATGACTTCTGTTTCTTCTAGGTATATTAGCAGTTGGTCCCACTGAAAATCTAAGAGGATGAAAAATGTCATTTTTCATGAAAAACAATCAAATTACATATAATATACATGCACAGCATGTATCGACTGATAGGGCACAAATTGTAAGTGTAATGAGAAAAATGTTTCTACTTGACCAGGTATAACTTTCAATTGTGTGAAAACTAAACAATGTAGGCTATCTTAATAGTATATAAAGGAATAACAATTCCAAAAGCTCTTATTTGAAATTCGATAGGATAATCTGTTGAAAAATTCTTAGACTTCTTGACATATTTTCTTTTTCTATTATAACATGATTTCTCATGTAAGCTTTGCGTTCCCCCCCCCCCCTCCCCCACTTTCCAAATAACTGAGGTGAGCTCTACAACATGTATCTTCTTCATTTTTATTTGTTTGTTTGGGGGGGGTTGTCATTTTAACACAAGGTGAATTACTTTAATAGACATAGCTTGAAAAAACCTCTATGCACTTCCGAAATCTCTAATCTCTCTCACAAAACAGGAGAGCAGGATAGACTCTAGATGAACAGAATTTACATGTTAATGAATGGAAAAATGCAGTGTTCTTCCATACATCTGGTCAGTTTGTCAACATAAAAATATATAACACATTAATCAAGTGTGAGTATTTATAAATCAACCATTGCATATACTCAAAGATGATACTTACAATGCTAATGAACAGAACTGCAATGTGATAAGCAATTAGAAGAAAAAAATCACTTCATCTTAGGGTAAACAAATCATGACATCATGACACCGCAATCAAAGCACAGTTTTAGCTCCTGTGCTCTAGGTTAAAAAGTGTTAGAGAACTCAATCCAGAACTATGCTTTAGATGCAAGTTTTCAAAGGAAAAAATTACATGTATGTAGTAAAATGGAAATATGTTGTTGAGAAAATTCTAAAGAGCTGTTGAATTTAACTGATGTTTGGTACAATATAAATCATGGTCTATGGCACTTACCATGAAAAATTCCACATCTTTAAATTTAGATACTATTAATCATACAAGTATAATATTATAATAATATAATAATATTAATGTTACTCACACTGGACATGTCACTTCATGAGTCTTTATGTCATCTATGTATAATAAGCAACTGAGGAGTGTTTTTTTCAAAAGTGGGTTCAGTCCATTTTGTACAGTTTTGAGAAAATCAACATTTTTTATTTTTGAAGTGATTGCATTTTTTTCTCTAGCTTTTTTAATGCACATATGAAGTTCTCACGCTTTATTACTCATATTCCAAGTTGCAGAAATCTACCTGAAATATTGATTGCATAACACTAATATAAAAGTCAAAAGTTTTTCCAAAAGTTTGGTAAAACTTAGAGATGAAATAATCTGTTCATATGATGATGAAAACAAATATTTTGTTGGTTTTTGTTTTTTTATAATCTTTCAGTGGCTTTAATTTTAACTTTGATGGTAATTTTAATAAAGCTGGTTTTGTTGGCCTAGTATTGAGGTTCTTGGTTTTGAGTTTTAAATATCCAGTGAATGAATCCTGTTAGTGAAGTGTTCAGTCTTTATGAATGTGTTACAAGGTCCCCTGTGGTGACCTGAGACATGTAAAAAATAGATGTAGTAGTTATTTTATTTATAATATAAGTTATTTAGCTGCTGTTGTGTGTGGATTATGCAATAAGAGTGATTTATTTTGCAGCAGAGTGAACAAGGATTTTTCCTTCGCAGTGTTAAACAGCAGAATGTAAAAGGTTTTGTATTTTCAAAAAAAAAATGTTAACTAATCAAGTGATTTATGTCATAGCTAGATGAATACGGATTTTTCAACTGCTACATACAGGAGATACCATGAAAGATTTTGCCATTTTTGACTTCAACAAGAGTGGGGAAAAAACTAAATAACCCATTTCGGGAATTTAAACCACCATTTTATCTCTTAACCACTTTACTACTAACATCAGTATGAGGCATGTCCAAAAATCAGTCTCTCATATGTGTAGGTAGTATGTCCATTGTCAGCCCACCACCAACCATCCCCTTTTCTCCTTTGATCAGATGTTTCGACCACTGATAGACGTTTTCTGACTACATGCGGAATCTTGTGATACATGCAGTAAGCTATGATTGGCAGAATACCTGAGCGATGAGAGCCCAAATCAGGCGTATAAACTGCGTGTTCATGTAACAATTAGTAACACTGAATAAGAGTTGACACCTGTGATTGCCTGTTGGGAAGTGGAGAATGGTGTCGGCTAGCTAAGTGCAAGTGAGGGTTAGCAGTGGACGGAGTGAGCTAAACTGACCGTATCGTTGAATGCACTTCGACTGAGCTTGTTGTGTAAAACTGCCATTTGCGGACTGAGCTTCTTTCGAAAAAATGATGCTATTTCATGGTCATTTTTCACAGTAATTAAGATGGTTTTGAGGAAACTGAAATGTTCCATAGAAAGCCCCTTCCTTCTAATGCATGATAGCTACCTTGATTAAAATTCTGATGAAAATAGACTGAATCCGCTTTCGCAAAAACACTCTCCAATTACTTGGGTGACAACTGGTATCAGATTTTCAGTAACTTTCTTTTTTCATTTTATTTGGCTTTGTTTTGTTTTGTTAAATTCCATCTGACATTTCCGTTTCACTTTCATTATACAAAAACAATTTCTGTAAGCTATTCATTCATTAAAACAAATTCACTAGTTCACAAACATTCATTACAACAACTTCTAACGCTTTTGCCTTAAACATACATATATCAGGTACATTTACATTGGTGTTCATCACATTTTTTTAATAATGACCGATTCACTCAATTTTGTCACCGATGTGGATTAATGAAATTTAATCCTTATAAGTCTGTTTTGCAACCATTTAGAAGTATGCCTCTAACAATATCATATAAGAATCAACTGCACCAACTTCCACCTACATTAGTTGATGAAACCACTGCCATCAAATATTGTACATTATATCATTGATACACAAATCAGCACATTATTAAATAAATAAATTAAAATGTCACTCTTATGACTGCCTCTTGTCATCAGCACTAGAATTAACGAAAGACTGAAATGTGAGGTCAATCACAACTAATGTTTTTACAGTAATTACAGCAACAGGCAAACTTTCTCTTTGCCTCCACAAAGGCTGATGTTTGCATTGCCTTTGTAAATATTTATAGGATTATTTCAGTATTCTTTCTCACTGCCATTTCAGTTTTAGCCATTCTTTCAAATCCACATATAAAATTGCAATATTTCAAAGGTTCAACCTCTATGTCATGGATGAAAAAGTGGATGTAACGCCTCACAGTTTGAATGGGTGAAACTGTTCCTGACACTGAAAAATGTTATTGAAATTGTCATTAAAAATAATTTATGTAACTAGTTGTATGCCATTTCCATAGTCATTAACTTAAACTAAAGGTAATTAGCTTTTCTTTTGTTACAAAGACACAGATTTACATAACATTTCTAAAAATGACAGTGGCATGTCTGTGAATAGCAAGAAAGATATCACAATGTAATCCTATATAGAGTTAATGTGATATGAAATAAAAAATAACAATGAAAAAAAAAAAGAGCAGTGTTATTAAACAATTGATTTATCAAATTACTGATGCCCTTGATCTAGATTAGCACATTCAGAGATGAAGATGAAATCAGTGTGAATTCATAACATGTTTTTAAACAAAAACAGTGCAACAACTCAGCTGCCCCTCCAAGGACACAAAGTTCTTCATTACAGCATCAAGGTAGAGACTGATGGATCTACCAAACATAAATGAACTGATCCTCATTTTCCTTGAACTCTGATCTACATGTATTTACTTTGTGCATTGACTGACTGCAAATATATCCTCATTCAATGATAATAAAACGTGACAGTAAATCAATAATTCCGTTCACAAAAAGATTTCAGTTATCAATATTTGTTTCAAATGCTGCTATGATCATACAGTTTTACATCTATAGAAATATCAAAAAAGAAATCATAACTTATAATTTATTGGTCAATATTGTAATACACTAATGAGACTGTTGACCCTCTGGGCTCTTTGGAGGACTGGACGAAGGAGACACAAGATCAAACTGGAGAGATGTGTCAATCATTTTCAGCCTTACTTTTTTCACTTTTTTAGAGTTCACAGTAGCTGTACTTGAATCTGAGAGGTGACCTACTGAAGATTCTTTCTTATAACCAAAATTTTCAAAAAGATTCCCATTTCCTTCACCATTACCATTCTCCACAGAGGATCTTTCACTTGGCAAACCTGCTCTCAAATTATCATGAGAGGGTGAGAATCCACCTTCCCCATCGCTGTCATCTTCCCACTTAAACTGCAGATTAGAATTTGGAGTATGTGCACTCTGAGCACGAATCTGTTTTTTAAGTTCTGGGTCCCTCTTCATCCTAAAAATGATTCTGGGCTGTCGATGACTCCGAACTTGACCTCTCTTAGTACCACTAGTTACTGGTGCATCACATTTCAAGCTGCCATTGCCACGGATGTGGTTGTGATTATATTTGTCGGTTCTAGATGAATGAAGATCCTTTCTAGCCTTTACCTCCATTCTGCCCTCACCTAAAGAGGCAAGGTTATAGTGATCTTTCTTTAGCAGTGGCGGTTTGCCAAATTCATCAGTGCTATTTCTCCGCCGATATCTAAATCCATCTGATTTTGAGAATGGGTCATCACAGTCTCTGACATGACTAGGAAAATTAAAAGGCCTAGACTGACTAATGTCAGAATATTCTTCATCAACAGACTTAGATCTACGACGGGATAAAGGCGATTCTGTTATGTGTGCTCCAAGTAAATTTGAAAATAAATTATCGGTGCTATCCTCCATTGAAGATCGGCGTGATACAGATGGGGAGATGATTGGTGGTTCTGGCTCAAGGACAGGAGGATCTTGATAAGTTTGACCGCTGTCATTTAGTGAATTCTCCATCACAAGATCTGTGAGACGCTGAGAAAGTGTTGATGCTTTGGCAACAAGGGAATGTAATTTTTTAGCCAAGTGAACCGCTTGTTCATGTTCACCTGATAAATATGACTTTGGAGAAGAAAATGGAGTTCTTTGTCTGCCATGTAACCGTGGACTTTGCCGAACTGGAGTTGTCAGTCCTTTCAGGGCAGATTTCACTGGCGTGCTCATTTGCTTTTGCTTTGGTAGTGAAGATTGGTCTTCTGGAGATATGAATGGTGGGGTGCTACTGTTAGGATTATCTGACGAGAATTGCTGCCTTAATCGACTGGGGCTCTTGATTCCAGCTCCACGCTTTCCCTTATGCTTTTTCAAGCGAGGTGAATTGTCTAAGAAATCACTGAGATTGTGACTCCGCAATTCAGCATCAGTATATTCATGTCCATCATCAACTGGAAAGTTCTGAGATGATTCAATTTTGATCTTTTTGTTTGCTGGACTGGACATACCTGCCATCTCATTTTGGCATGACAAAGAATCTAACCCTAATTTCCTGTCAATGGACTCGTTATCTGAATCTCTTGGCTCTTCTTTAACAGTGAGGTCCCCTGGCGATAACGGCTCTTGTTTGATTGCAATATTGCACTTCTTTCGTGGACTGCGTCGTTTCAAAGGACTCCGCCTTGCATTTATACACGGTGATTTTTTAGTACAAGGCTGGGTAGAATGAATATTATTGTTGTGACTATGGTTACCTGAAGAAATATTTGTACTATTATTTTCTGAATGTATATTTTGTGCTGCTTGTATGTCCTTTTTCACAGAAGAACTACGTAAATGCTTTGACTTGTTGACTGTCTTGCCATTCAAATCTTCCTCACTGCCAGTGATTGGATCTGGTAATGGTAGGCCACTTGAGATGATGATCTCTGCATCATAACGAGTGATACCCCGTCGTTTTAGTTCCGCTGCCGTCAGTAGATGAGACTGGGACTCCATATTCTTGGCGCGGCTGTCCCAAGATTCTATTCAGAGAGAAAAATACCATCTTAATTAGTGCCTGAGTAGTACAGGTGAACAGATCATGATAAACTGGTCATTTTACAAGAATTAAGGTTTTTGTCAACTATCAAGGCATAAAAATTTTAGGGGGGGGGGGGGGGGGGACATTCTTTTCTTTGAGCAAAAACCTTTTCCTGCAAATGATTGTGCAAGACTACTATAACTCATCACACTGTATTTCTTAAGCTTATCATTCTCTCCTTTCCGACAAAAACAATAGCTGAGGAAGTGAAACAAATGCAGATGGCCTCCAACTAGGCACTTTTGTAAAATTTTCAAATACTAAATTGGCTACTGAAATATGTATTAATAGACAGAGCTTGGTGAGCTGTTTATTGTGCTTTTTAAGTTTTCAAAATATCTTTATTTGATCAGAAGTTATACAATTTTTTCACATGCAATTTTTGAGAAGAAAGGACTCCTTTTTTTACATAGAATATGTGTGACCACTCCTGGATAACAAAGAAGAAAAAACTGAATATCTCTAAAAGTTATGGGCCGATTTACACAAACCAAACACCAAAATGTTCGTATTAATCCCTAAAATCAATTAAAGAAGTCAAAAGACACATAGACATTATAGCTTTTAATATTTTGATAGATGTTTACTGAAAAATGAACATCTCGGTCGAAAAATTTTCCTCCCCGACTGAGCGAAATTTGAATATTTCAAAAAGTTATGGACCGATTTACATAAACCAACCACACAATTTCCATCTTAATTCCTAGCAACAATTTCAACAAATGAAACACTCACAAGTATTGTGGCTACTAATAGTATATAAAATATTTATCAAAACAAACTATGAGTGACATGCTGACATAGCAAAAAGTGAATACTGGTATTCAAAAAGTTATGGACCGATTAATATACAGACCTCAAAGAGTCAATACCCTTTTTGATTCCTAAAATCTATTTCAGCAGGCAAAAGACACATCAGTATTACATAGCTGTTACTGTTGTCGAGGAGATATAGCAAAAAATAATATCTTGGGTGAAAAATGTTCATGCCGATGTAGCAAAGAGTTTAATAGGCTATTTCAAAAAGTTTTATCCCTATTTACATCAAGGAAATATCAAAATATCCGGGGGTTTTTTTCCCCAAGAAAGGATGCAATGTGATAATTTGTACTAGTTGTAAACCAGAGGACTGCTTTCTTAGTATTAGCCTTAAGTTAAATTTAACTAGATCTATCCCACACATAGGAGCATCGGCCTTCTTAGTCTTACTCTTAGCTTAGATCTAGATCTACATCCAGTTAGATCTACATGTAGATGACTAGATCTCTCTAAATCTAAGATCTAAAAAGAAAAAAAAAAAAACTTTTCTGGGGAGGAGATGAGGGGCTACAAGGAAGCATAATTCCAATTCAGTCTTATTTATGAAGTTAAAAGCTTTCGTCTTCATGTATGACAATTGCCACTTTCGTTGCTACAACAAGGCAGCCATTCTACACTACGCAAGCGTTCAGTTAGAATATTACAATATTTAGATCTACGGCAACAAAGAAAATACATCTCATCAAATTCAGTTTTAAACGTTCGAAAATATTATAGATTTAGAAATTTTGTATACAATCATTCCTAAGCATCCCAAATGCCGTTTTTTATTTAGAGCTGAATACCAAACAATAACGCTCAGGGAGGTTTGGAATTCAGGTCAGCCTCAATATCTAAAAATAGACAACGCGGTCAACAGGGCGGCCCGCAACAAGCACAAAAAGATAGGGGCTGTGAAGTGCGCATACCATCACTCCGGTGGGCATGGATAAAAACAAATGATTTAAACGTAATTAAATAGGGAAATGGCCATTTTACGGGTCCATAAAGTTTCAAGAGCGGACGTTCCTAAGTTTTTCTGTACATACAGTTCAAATTAACCTAAATTTTAAACATGAATATCTCCCGATCTATCGGCTTCTCACAAATCGTTCGAACGCCATTTTGAAGCGGAACTATTCTTCTTTTAAAAACATAAACTTCCTTTGAATGAACGACTGAAAACGAAACAAATATCACGAGTTTTCCAACACGACCTCGCCAGTCAGCACCGCGCTCGGTCACAAGCGTCTACAGGCAGCCGCACGGTGGTTTTACGCGGGATCCACGCGCGATAGCTGAAGTGCCTACTCCAACTCATTTAGGATTCATTATACTTGACACAATCAGTGGGCATCATTTGCAGATATTTTCTAGAAATATTCTAACAAAAATAAACCCCCAAAAAACAGAACAAATACAATAACACAAAAATCAAAAAAGAACAAGCAAAAAATTGGCTGCATGTATTTCTGAGTTACACTATCTGAATCAATCAAATAGTGATATACTCTAGTGACATCTAATGCACCAGTGACTATTTATTCTCTGATTAAATCAGAATCAATGACCATAGCTTGCAGTTTCCCTCATGTGAGAACTATTCAGTTCACTGCTGGCTTTACAATAAAGTTATCCCCCTCTGCTTACAACTGACAAATCAGCCTTATTGTGATAATAAATTAAATCCCCTCCTGCTCTCCAATAAAGTCCCTCACCATTGGTCGTGACTGGGACACTGCCAAAACTAGGCTGATTCTCTGCTGCCTGAGCTTTCAGCCTGTTGATTCTGTCATCTGTGTCTCTGAAGCTGTAGCCTTTCTGGGATGACAAGTTCACTGGCTGTTTTGGTCTGAATGCTCCCATCTTTCGTCTGGGTTGCAGAAGCAAAATTTTAAAGGAAAAAAGTACAGAAAATATAAAACGAAGCTACTAAATAAACATACATTTTGGTATTTACTGAACTTACAGCTATTTTGCATCTTATAAAAAGACAAATTTGTGTGAGGTTTTGAGTATGCAGGGCTTTCCAATCTTACAAAATTCTGCCCGGCAGAATGTTGCAGAGCTATATTGCAAATAAGTGGTGAAAAAAAAAGATGAGAATTGAGCTAAAAATAATAGTGTTGAAACAATGTACCAGTCAAACACTGAGTGACTCTTGCACTGCTGACTGTCCTGAATTTAATTGAGAGAAACAATAAAACTTCTTTTAAAAGAAGTATGGTAATTATTAACAGTTTAAAGCAAAGAGTACAAAACACCTGTTCCTTTATTTTTTACATAATTCATAACTTGCACAGAAATTAATACCATGAAAATGCTTCAATTGTGCTTGACTATTCAATGATTGATTGAAAATCTCTGGAAAATAACTGCATGGTAATCAGAAAATTAGAACCAGTTGCATTCAGTCAATACTCTCCAAATGCAAAAGACTTGAAAATCTTACCTCTCACATGTCACACATTCACACAGAGAGTTGCCATCACCAAAGAAATCCTCCCCATAGAAGCATGTGATCTCTTCATCTGGCTGAATGTCTCGTAAAACCTTGACACATGCTGTGTCTCGTCCCGTTGATACAAACTGAAAACGTTAAATGTTATAGGGTGAGTTGAATAATAATAAAATTAGCTGATCAGTTTTGAAGAAATTATACATGGACAGATTTCTGCTAAATTTAAGCATGAATGCAATTCAAATAGGAGATCGTTTCACAGATTATCTGCCCCTCCCAAAAGAGGGACTCGTGTAAGGGGAGATCATTTTGACCAGTCGAATTACTTCCCTTTCC
>JBCEWB010585850.1:0-18224 GCA_039654565.1 Peronia peronii | reverse complement strand
GTGAGTGAGTGAGTGTGAGTGAGTGAGTGAGTGAGTGTGAGTGAGTGAGTGTGAGTGAGTAAGTGAGTGAGTGAGTGAGTGAGTGAGTGAGTGAGTGAGTGAGTGAGGGAGTGAGTGAGTGAGTGAGTGAGTGAATTGGTGAGTGGGTGAGTGAGTGAGTGAGTGACTGAATCAGTAAGTGAGTGAGTGAGTGAATAAGTGTGAGTGAGTGAATGAGTGAGTGAGTGAGTGAGTGAGTGAGTGAGTGAGTGAGTGAGTGAGTGAGTGAGAGTGAGGGAGGGAAGAAGGGAAGGAGTGTCAGGACAAACTAAGGAGAGAAGGAGGGAGATAGGGAGAACATAGCAATGTGGTGTACTTTTAATTGCTTGACTTAATATTGTCTTAGTGATTTATTATATATACGTTGCAATGAGGTTATAATGTTTTTTGTTTCAATTCATTACCTGTAAGAATTTATACAACCGCTTACTGGAATACGAAAATTTGCCTATTCTTTCAATATAATATTGACATTGCATTGTTCTATATTTCGTTTTTGTTTGCCTGTCTGTTTGTTTGCCTTTGTTTGTTTTGTTTATGGGGGAAAAGGAGATCATGGTGAACGATGCAGGTTTATGACTGTCCTATTTCATCACATTTATTTATTCACGAAGGGAACTTTTGGGATTTCAATTATTCCCAGCTAATGGTTTGACTTTGAGCATTTTGGACGTCACTAAACTAGGCCCGATAATACATAATAGGGGAGCTCTAGGCAAGGCTGGATTTCCAATCGTTATCAACCTGTCGTGTCTTATGACTGATGGATGTATCAATATATCGATGTCAGTCACATCTTGTGACAGCCAATTCAACAGTAGATAACACTGATGAACAAAATGATAGGGTCCATTTGGCTTTGCCCTCTAAATGAGAGACGCTTATTTGGGAACACTGTCATTTGGGCACAGTCATTTGATAAATTGGCAAAGTAAAATAATCTTGTAGCTAGATCGTGATAATTGTTAAACGGGACATTACCCATATGGAATTGACGGAACGTTTAATAAATAATCATTTGAAAAGATCGTGTGGTGCTGGCTTCTTACCAAGTTGCTATATTAAGATCCTTTATATAGAAGCTTTTGATCAGTTGAATTCATTTGTTCATTACTGAAAAGATAGCAGGATCATTCTCACAAATTATTAGGAAAAAAAAACACGTTCACAATCTGATGACTTAATCGGGAATATTTGAATCGCAACTCAACGAACACTATCTTTACTGTCTGACAAATATGATATAATTCATGAATAATTTGAACGACGTCAGGAAATCGGAAAAAACATTGTATTGCTCTGTTTGGCCGAACCGCTATCGGCGAAATCCTCTGGCGGACATCTGCGAATCTGATGTAAGGAGTGACGGTTTTACATGGTCTGTGTTGGCCACTTTATTTTACAACCACATCTGATATCACCAGAGCCATAGAAATACTAGAGTTGCATCAGTTGCAGAAAGGGTTGTGTTTGGGACTCTCCACAAACACTTCATCACTCCAATATATAAACTCCAAGAGACGAGCCAGATATAACACAAGACGACGTCTTCATTGTCTCGACACCAAGTGATGGTCTTCGCCACGATGTAGGAAAGCTCGGGCTTGCTGTTTTTTAATAAGTCAACGTATCGTCAACCTTTATTTCTATCTAGACCCATTCGGACTTCGCCTTATCTACAGCTGTAGGAAACAAATCAGACAGCATTTTCAACGTTTTCCACCGGTCAGTTCGTCATTCGTTGTAAAACAGAACACGTGTGGCTGGAGCTCTAAAAAGCCGTGTTGGTCAATTCACAGGTAGTTAACTGAGGGCTGTTGTTGGAGTACAATGGTCCTGGTGAAAACGTCCAACCTCGTGAACGAGCATGCCCTGGAAAGGACAGCCACCTCCAAGTACCTTCAGAACTTACAGACAATCCACTGCGCTATGTTGGGAGATGGTATGGTAGGCAAAACCTGTATGACCATCTCTTACACTCAGGGCCTTTTCATATCGGATTACGCGGCCACTGTGTATGAAGAGTACCCAGGTAAATAAGGAATCTGTATCTATCAGCCCTCATATTTACCACATTAACTGCATGAATTCACAAATTTTGTACTGTACTCTTCAATGTCCAGTTGTTCATCCGTTCTCTGCCATTATGTCTTTCTGTATCGCATTCTCCCTTACTCTGTCTCGTTCTCTTACTGCTTCTCTTTCTCTGTCTCTCTCCCTCCCTCTTGAAACATTCATAAACACACATACAAGAAAACTCAAACGTTTAACCTTTTTTTTAGACGAGTTTTTCGTAACTTTAACACATTTCTTTCTCTGTTTTACTCTCAATCCTTCTGTTTCTTCATGTTTCCTTCAGATTCTCATCACTGCCTCTCTGCCTTTCTCTCTAGCTGTCTCTGTATCTATGTCTCCCTGTCCTCCTCCCCTCTCACTTTGTCTCTCTCTGTTGCCCTGTCTGTGTGTGCGTGAATATGGATGCATGTTTTTCTTGCATTAATACATAAAAAGATAAACGGTCACATGATTTCTATTCTGAACAGCTAAAAACAAAGAATCCTTGAGTACGACACCTATACTCACTTTGAATGGACTGACATCCCCCCCCCCCCCAACACACACATATTTATACACAAAATGTCCTTAATAAAACGTGCCATGCTCACGTGAGATATTCCCTGGCGGCACAATGCTCATCCTCATGACTGATTTTTATTCGGTCCTTTTCAATGCTCCTCTAATGGCTTTTGCTATATCGAGAGGCTTACCTGTAGTTTGATTCTTCTTACGCTAATTGCTTGTTGTCCTTATAACCGGATGTTGTGTCCGTGGCTTAGGCTCGCTCAGTCTTATTCCTCTCACTGTTTCAGAGGCCATTGTTTAACGGCCAAAACTCATAGCCACCCATTTTAAATTAAGTCTCTCAATCTTCACGTGCGGATTGAGAGTACTGACCTTGTGAGTGGCCACGTGAGAGAGGCAGACTGATCCTGTGTTTACTTTTTTGACAAAAAAACAACACAACACTTGAAAATCAACTTACCTTAATTGTCACTGTCCTTGTTTTGAAAAGAAAATTGCAATTCCACTCTCGAAGGTCACTTGCCTAGAGGGTCAAATTCACGAAAAGTAAACTAACAAAATATCAGTTTTCAGTATCAAGCTAATCTTCTTAGACAAATGGCTTCACTGCATACAACTTCAAAATAATGTTCTCAGATCAATGACACTTAAGACGATGAATCACGCTCTCAAGAGTCGAACTCGGCTGTGAACATTGGGAGATCGTTTCGAGCACCCTATTAAATGTACTTTGCCAGACACAAGAGGGTGTTGAACGAATCAGATAGCTTCTTATCATTCAAAAGATTAATTCCCAGTTGACAAAATTTTTACAATAAAGACAAAAAAAAAAAAACAATAAAATTTTCTTATACCATGAATATTTCAGAATTCTTCATTTGTTTCAAGCATAAAAGTGATTTTTTCTCGACGTATCTGTTCAAATTTGTGTCTGGCAAAGGGAAGTAATAGGCTGGTGAAAACGATCCCCCCATTCAAACCATAATAATGAGCTATTTCGAGGTCGGCCACATGGTTGGGAGAACATCGCTCACATGGGTTTGTTTATATAGTGTAGGCACGTGTCTGTAATCGTGCTAATGTACCGTCATATACCAAAAAAAATACCAATACTAATACCACTCCTTGTTGTTAGATGAGTCTTTATTGTGCAAGAACAATATAGCATAGAAATACAGGTGGCGTAAAGTTACCATTACTTACAGTCTGTTTCCGGTCACCATATATGGTCATGCCTCTCATGAAGAAAATTTTCAGCACGGGATTTATTTACCAAACATGGGATCTGTCTGTCTTTGTGTCATCTCTTTCGAGGTTGAGTGAAATGACACACCAGCTCTCTCTGTCTTCCACTCTTCTAGTGCATTCCTCCATAGATAGATTCGTCCAGTCCTTGATGTCATCCGTCCACATTCTTCGATGTCGTCCTCTCGCTCGTTTTCCCTCGATCTTCCCCTCCAGTATATCCTTACAGATGGTGTTGTGTCGTTTGATGTGACCAAAATATTGTAATTTCCTTTTTTAAATTGCTGTCAGGAGTGTAGGATTGACTTTTAGCATTGTACAAACACTCTTGTTGGTCTTTCTTTCTGTCCAACTAATCCCTCCCATACTTCTGAATGTCCACATTTCAAAGACCTCTATTTTTTTCTCCAGATTTTTGTTCAGAATCCAAGTCTCAGACCCATACAGCAAGACCGAATATATGTAGCACTTGACAAGTCTCAGTCTCAGTTCGAAGGAGATGTGTCTAGATGTTAACACTGACTTCATGGACGTGAAACGCGATTTCGCTTTTCCAATGGGTGTTCTTATCTCTTCACAACGTTTTCTATCTTCAATGGTCTGCTATAAATTTTGCCACCTGTTCCAGTTCTTTGCCATCAATGTCAATGTTTGTCTTCATTCCTGTTTTTTTTTTTTTTTTGGACATGATCATTACTTTTGTTTTCTTGACATTCATTTCTAGACCATTTAGTTCACTGTTTTTCTTGACTGTGCTGACTAGATTTTGTAGGTCGTCTTGACTGTTGGTCAACAGTACTGTGTCATCTGCATACCTCCGATTATTGATGTTTCTGCCACTGATCTTGATTCCTTTCATTTCTTTACTTTCGCGAAATATGAATTCTGTGTAGATGTTGAAAAGGTATGGTGAAAGAACACATCCCTGTCTGACACCTCGTTTAATGGGTGTGTATGGTGACAGGTCATTTTGTATTCTGATTGCAGCTTTCTGGTGCCAGTATAGATTTGCTCTTATGTCCTTTCCATCAATTCCTATTTTTTCCAGACATTCAATCACCTGTGCGTGGTGTACCCTATCAAAAGACTTTGCGTAGTCGATGAAACATGCATACACATCGTGTTGGCTTGCTATACTTTTCTGTGTTATGGTGTTTAGATAAAATATTCCCTCTCTCCTTCAGTTTCCCGCTCTAAAATCAAATTGTTCTTCTCCTACTTCATTGTTGATCTTAGGTGGATAATTTTTTTTTTTTACATCATACATTGATTCTACGCCTACCTGTTGAACTATAACCCATTTAGTTCACAATAGAGAGACAAATTGCCTTCTGCCTCGATCTTAATCAGTCAGTAATGGTTGCAGAGGAAAATGATGCTTTGTGCTCGCAGTTGAGCTTGTGATAATCTCTGTCCATCATTTCAACACAGGAAAGTGATAGTAGTTCTAAGATGAGCTTTTATAGTTACACTGTGGCTTTTTAAAACTTACCCATTTAAATAATATTCTAATGGACGATGTTAGTGATTTTTTTAAAAATCTCCTTTTTTCTTCTCCTGTATTCCTTTTTTCAACCCTTTACTTCTTTCTTTTCAGTGCATCTGAGACATGATGGGGAACCTATGGATCTACTTGTATTTGATACAGCTGGCCAAGTAAGCTGGATGTTTGGATGGATGGATGGATAGATGGATGGATGGATGGATGGATGGATGGATGGATGGATGGACGGACGGATGGATGAATGAATGGATGTTTGGATGGGTGGACGGATGGAGGATAGACGGATGGATGCATGGATGGATGCATGCATGGATAGATACACGGATGCATGGATGTATGTAATAGGGGAATGGCTGGATATACTTGACAAAACTTGTGCATAGAAGGATGAATGAACAGATCTTCATAAATAAGACGAAAGCCAGAGATCATGGATGTATGCATTAAAAAAAAAATGAATTCGCTGTTGTTTTTCACACAGTCAAGAAAAAAAAAGGGAATTCCAAATGACCCCCAATTTCTTTTCAAAGCCTTTTTTTGGACATCTTCCACATTCTTTCCAATGTGTTGTGAATATGATAATCTAAGAGATTCATAGAATCCTAAAATTTCAGTAATAAAATGCGGTAGCTAAGATTTATACGTGTCATGTAGTCAATGAAATCATATCGAATTATGTCGAAACAGAAAAAGGTCTCTTTACATATTTACAGATAAGTAGCAAGACATAATGTTTGTTTATTCAAGACTGTTTACATGGTTCTTCACTCCAGAGTGACTTTGAGGCTTTGCGGGAACACACGTACAGAGAAAGCGAGGTCCTGGTTCTCTGCTTCTCCGTCTGCGACAGAGACACCTATGCCAGCATCCTGACCGAATGGGCGCCGGAGATCAAACGCCACACCAAGAAGAAGTTGCCCATAGTTCTGGTGGGGACTCAGACTGACCTTCGACGAGGGCGCTGGGGCAGGGATGTACAGAAACAGGAGGGACAGCACTTAGCCAAAGTGATTGGCGCGGATGTGTACCTAGAATGTTCAGCGAGGACTGGAGAGGGTCTCCGGGAGGTGTTTGATAGCATCCTCACCTGTGCCCTTACACATAGGAGAAGAAAGAATGGCCTTCTCAAGAGACTATTGAAACGACGATGATTGCCTCACTTCTCACGAACGAGACAGATTAATGTCATATAAACATCTCGTGATCCTCATCACACGCCCTCTCACCAGTGCTAGGATGGGTACATTCCCTAGTCTTGAGTTGATTTCTATGAATATACTAACGACTATTTTGGTTCTCACAGTCTGTTCGGCTGGGTATGAAGGGCTCTATCCTTAAGACAAATTTATTGAAAAGTCACCGAGTCTTCAATAGCCTACAGTTAAGAGCTAAAGACAGGACAATCGTTCACAGGTGCCTTTGACAGCATCTTCATTGGTGCCATTAGTCTCTAGAGAAGGAAATATTAATGATAACAGCTTCTTTCTCCAGAGATTGTTGAATCGATAATGGTGCATTTTCATTCACTGAGCAATCAAAGTGCTCATATAATTATATTCTTATTGATCATTAAGTCAGTGTTCTTTCACTAATATGATTCTCTGCTCTGACCAACTTCTGGTGAGAATATCTGTTTAGAGCAACAACCTATCTCTGTGGTTTTTTGAGCTGTTTAAATTGACTGCTCTTCAGACAGGGCTGCTCACGTTTCTTTACATCCAGTAGATCTAGTTTCTACTTGTCGACGGTGAGATTTTGGTATACCAACTAATCTGGCAAGGTGTTTGGGCGACCACTTGGTCGATTTCTATGTCCTTGTAGTGTTTGTGGACATGACTTACACTACTCAGTCATCCAGACAGATTGAGTAGCAATCTACAATCTCGTAGTGGGAGGGTTGATATGGTCCCGTCATCCAGACAAACATATTTACTAATCTGCACGAAAATCCGAAGTCTCACAATAATTATAAATATTATGATGTGCTACCAAAGTTAGACGCATTCCTTCATTTCGACTTTCGGCCCGAAGGAATGCTTCCAATAACTTCTTGGTGGCTTGACTAGCTTTTGTCTTACATTGTTTTATTTCATGGACTAGTTTTGCATGATAATCTAACGTCTTACAGTAAAGTTACAATCTATCATCAATGTCAGGAGTGTTCCTCTATTTCGACTTTGGATTGGAAGGAATATTCTTAGTAACATTTTGATGACTTGATTTAGATTTTACCTTACATTGTTCTAATCTGTCATCCAAGACCTCTTGCAGGGTAGACATATGATTATGATCTACCACCAATGTTGGGAATATTCCTTCATTTCGACTTTCGGTCAGAAGGAATGCATCCAGTAACTTTTTTGGTGACTTAACTTAGCTTTTGTCCTTCATCGTTCAGTCCTCCAGACAGCTTTAGTGACATAATATTTCCCTGACATTTTAAGTCCCAAACTAGGGACAGACTAGGCAGGCTAGCTGTGAAATTACATCTTTCGAAGAATCAGCCAGCTATTTATAGCCAGAGGTTGAAAAAAAAAAAAAAAGAGTGCCGAGAAGATAGATTAATGCCCATCAATTTTGCTCTGAACATCTGTTATAAGTGAGAGACAGCATTATAGAATTTTAATGTCTGTCTTCGCATATCAGTGACATGGCACATTAGCAAAGTATGTGCGTGCTGAGAGCGTCTTTAGAATATTGAGTTTCGTCTCTCTCTCCTACGACCTGACTTAACTCTTTCTGTACAGACCCATGTCTGCCCAACGACATCAAGCATCAAGATTTCGACAACCTGTCACATTTTTCAAATGGAAAAACAATCTAATACGAAAGTGGAAAAAAACATCTGGAATGGGGGTGGGGGATGATGACGATTTTTGTTGTTGTCGTCGTTGTTGTTGTTTTGGTCGGGAAATCGTAACATTATTGAATAAGGTGCACATTGATTTGTCTCTTCCAGCGAAGCTACTTTTTTTTTCTTCATTCATCGGCTGGATTCATTGCTACTTTTTTTTTCTTTATTCATCAGCTGGATTCATTATAGTTAAAACAATGGAAATAGGCTCTCATGGTTCACAGATTTAGCAAGGTGGTCGAGATAGCAGTCCACAGGTGGTTGAAAGGCGTATTGTCAATGTAAACGTAGCAACACGACTATGCCTAAGCAAAAGTAACTTAATCCAAAGGCAGAGCCTCGCTACCTTACAGCTTCTAACTTTGATGAATCAAGCTGATGATTTTGCACCTTTTCTTGTGTAGTTTTTCATCCATTCTGTGCTTTGGTTTTACTTTTTGCTGCTAATTATTTCGATCTGCTCTGTAATATTATATAAATGATGAATATTCCATTTTAAAAGTTACTGTAATCTTACATTCTTATTTCATTTAAATCAGTTATCTGCTAATGGGGTGACATGATCAGATGTTCAAGAAAACATGCTAAGGAATAGAAAAAAAAGGAAGAAAGGAATCGAATTCAGCAGTATGGAAGGAAGTGATCTCCTACAAATACAAGAGACATAATAATAATATGTTCTAAAGCTTTTTGAAGTTTATTATTGTTAATTATCTTGCCAAAAATGGTGGTGATCATAACCATTATTTTTTTTATAAAGTGATTTAATTCCTCACAATAACCATGGCAGCTGTGCTAAGAGTAATTAGTACTACTTTGGTTTTGGAAAAGGGGTAGGTTTCAGTGAAAAATTCGTCACAGAGAGACCCCTCCATAAAATCAATCAAACTTGCCCACTTTATGATGAATCACTCCCGCCATATCTATCACTGTCCGTGACAGTTTTGTTACTAAGAATTAAACTGGCCAACATCATGTTATATTTCACTTTGCAATTAATGTTCTCAGCGCCATATGATCTTATCGAGATTTCCAAATCACGTTTCATAATGATGTCCTTTCTCATTATAAAACATCGAACATTGCTCCTTCTCTTCTGTTATATTTCCATGTATATGTATATATTTCCTGTAATTATAGTTGTTTATTACACAATTATATTGATGCGCTGGCCGTACGTTTATGAAATGTTATAAATGTTATTTTATTTCTACTTTTTTCAATTATTTTCAATATCACTAGTTCACTTTCATCTATTTTTGCGCGCTGACTCTCTTCCTCAGAAATCAGTGACCATATCTATATCTTCCATTGTTTTGCCTTCATAAAGTTTATTTGTGTGTTTTTAAGCGAAGTTAAACTTTTCTAGGACTTTGTTTCCCATGTCATGAACATTTTTTCAGAAAATAAAAAAGCAACGGCTGAAGATATGAATAAATAGACAGTTGTTACACAAAATCCAAGAGTGTTTCTATAGTTTATCAAAGAAATCAATGCCTGATCTATTTCTTACAGGCTGTTTCTTGTATGATTCAACAATCCAGCATAATTCAAGAGATACGGTTTCACAGATGATGATACAAAGGGGTTGAGTGGCTTCCATAAAGTTTAGGAATATATGGCAAGATACACCTTGTCACACATCTCACGAATAGGCGTATCATTGCATACACCTCTATGTGAGATCATAAGAAGTTTGAGGAGTAGATGCTACATTCCCACCAAAGGGCTAACACAATACATCAGTTCGTGAGTATGAGATGGGGCTTTCAGTATCCACTTTGTGAGATTAGAATTCTCGCTAACAGAAGAAGGTTCGAGGTAACAGAAGGCCTTAATTCTACACACATCCACTTGTGAGATAGGCGGCGAATTGTTTAGTGTTCTTCGCTTCTCTGGACACAATCTATACCACAATCATCTGGGGCTACTGATAACAATCACTTGATATTTACAGTGATCGGTAATAGATGACATTTACAGAGTGTTTGTTCCCGCACAGTACAGACTCTAAGCAACTTATCAGTTACTATCCCGACACACCCACGGAGACACTCACGCATGTTCTCACTTTAACGGAAATGTACAAGGTGACTGCCGGTTTGTCGTTTGAAATCGTATCAATCTATATGTATCAATAACATTCTCAGTCTATTTAATGCAATGTTCCGAGTTTTCATGACAAAACAAAACATAAAATGTAAGATCCGGATTTCTGCATACAGCAAGATGGGAAAACTTATCAAAGCCAATAATTTTGAAAAATGTAGCAATGTGAAAATCAATCGTTGTACTGACATCGTCTAGAGACGAATTAATCTGAAAATATTCAACACCCTTAGGTTGTAAACAAAACTCAGTGCTCACGACTGACTGATCCTTAATTTGCAGGTCATATCATATTATGAGCAGCACTGAGGGTGCTTGTTTAGACAAATCCCTCCACCTCTGTCGGTCTTTTTGTCTGAATTTGGGCATGGCAAAGTCGGCTTCCATCCACTCTCTGAAATTGTCCCCCCATTTCTTCTTCTGTCATCCTCTTCTTCTCGTCTCCTATAACTGTAGGACGAGAAATGTCTATCTCAGATAAAGCCGCCGAAAAAGTATTCAGCCACAAACAGAAAAAGAAATCTAGTACAGCGAGGTGGACAGCTCATTTAAATGCAATGAACTGATAATTAGATGAGAACTGATTTTATTGTCTTTCCATTTAAGGACGGAGTAAAGCGAGCAAGAATCCAGACTCCAACAATCGCCGAAGACAGATTGAAAAAGAATGACCATGTACTGTGACTTTTGTAATTTGAAAGAAGGACATTAGCATTAAATATTGACTGTAGTTTGATTAGAATCAAAATGGTCAGCTAATTTCATTCATAATCTAACATTGCCGCACTGGATTTGACAACGACATTATAATGTTATAGTCGGCTTTCTATAGCTCTTAGTTCCAGCACTCTTACATGAAACACTATCATAATTATATTTGTAAAGCGTTTTTTGTTTGTTTGTTGTTTATTTTGTTTTTGTTTTTTCTAAAACCTTCAAAATTTCTTAAGGTAAAGTGCACAAGAAAAAGAAAAAAAAATAGAATGCTCTTCTAACAGATATTTTCACAAACATTTTTAATGTTGCCTGTTATAACTAACTGCAGATACCTAATAATTAATGAGTCTTTGGCAATCCTTCTAACAATGGTTTTGAAAGCTTATCTGTCAAATTACTTGTATTATATTGTTTTAGGACTGAAAGCTCTGTCTTTTAATCTTCTGATTGCAGCATAAATCGCAGGTTGAAATAAATGTTGGTTTAGGAAATTTGCACACATCATTAGCAGATATTTATCGACAACTGTCCGACCAGGATAGTCGTTAACAAATTTAACAGGAGATACTAAATACTCGAAATTTTATACAGAGAATTTTGATTTTATCTCGTTTTTTTTCCCCTTAACTCTGAATAAAATCATCGTAGATCCTTCTGACTAGTTATTGTGCTTATCATACCTGAAAACTTGGAAGGTTGGACCTGGCGGAGCCCGTCTATATTCAGGCAGGTTTAAGGATGATGGTTTCTTTTATTGTATTGGGGGTTCCAGCCGGTAGGTTGGGGGTCCCGTAGCCTTACTAGAAGTGGCTACGATAAAATTAATTTCATTCATCAATTCCATTGTTCATGCTTTTGCATACTTTGTTTGTTTCAATGCAAAAAATGTGTGTTACAGCGATTCAATATCATTAAATGACATTAGTTTACTAATTAATAATTGCAATATTCTTGAAATGTTTCATTGAAGATGTTTCTTTCCCTCTCCATCACAGAGAATAAAACGTAAATCAAGCTGCTGACAGTAGGGGGGTCGCGTGGGTTTCAAGCTTTTAGGTAAAGGGTCGCGAAAGCAATAACGTTGGGAACCATTGACTTAGATGGATTGCCCAGTAAAAAAGTCGCATATGCAATACGTCCTGTAGTCAAGCGGTCATCCAGCTAAACGCTAATCACTATCGGGCTCTCTTTATAAGACAGAGCGTATCGACTGCAAAATAAATTCAGTCACTTCTTCACCCACAAACAAGTTAGTGATGATGTGGATGGTTCATATGCTTTAGGAAGATTGCAAAGTTAGCATTAGTGAATTGTGACACATGCACGCCAATTTTATGTTTCCTCAGTAAAGTCCTAGCGAAGTCAGACACTGTATTCCCCATACAATTTATTAACAGACCCGAAAATGATATTTTCCACTTTGATGAAACCATTCGAACGACCAAGTCTGCATAACAATAATAATAACAATATAATCGCTGTAAAGCTACCTCGTAGACGTTTCCCTAAAGGATATCTGAGACGAAATTTTAATGTTTCATACACTCTCTAGTTTGTAATATTATATTTTTGAAGACAATTTCTTGTATATGTCATTCTGACACTGGGAAAGCTGCACATGGATACATGATGATTATCAGATAGTTGCTTCCAACAATAACTCTGTAACACATTTTATCAAGTCCACAATATCATCCCATATCAGCAGGACCATGCAGGATGGCATTCAACTATTTCCTTGATCTTAAGTTAAAAAAGAGCAAATAAAACTATCGATCTCTATTTCATACAACACTAATTGTCAAAGATCTGTATGGACTGTTGTGCTTTATAAAACAACAATAACAACGGCAAACAAAGCAAGTTTTACCAAGGTAATGTCTGAAATAAACATAGAAGTTTGGTTCTCCACCTCTTTCCTTTTTACCCTAATCTAACGATAGATAGAGTACAAAATAATATCAGTAAACAAAAATGGTAAATTGAACAAAAAGTACACCGATAGAGATCAGTACAGGACCATTTACTAGAACTCACTGATATCACAAAATCTAATCAACCATAAGGCCATGACATTATCCAAAGGATCGAAACAGGAAAGGTGCAAAACAGCACGTATTGATATTTGTGTGTGTGTGTGTGTGTGTGTGTTTCTGTGTGTGTGAGAGAATGTGAACAATATTATGTCCGGTTTATAATTATTCACCCTATTTCTATGCTTTTGTTGAGATTTTTGTGTGTCTGGAACTTTTTGTCCTGTATGTTTGCCTTGCTATTTTAGAAGAGGAATTGAAATTGTGGTCGATGTAAATTTTTATCCCAGCACTGTGGGCATTGTGATTATGGGATCCAATGATGTTGTTTTGGGGCGTAATCGATATTAGCGTACATTTTCTTTTATGATTCTGATCATCGATCTGCAACAGCTAATATCTAGGTTTTGTTCTGTCGCCAGCTTGTATAATAATAATAATAATGATAATAATAATAATAATGATTGCTCCGACGAAGAGCCAAGCGGGCTCAAAAATTTGGCTAGTGATATAATTTTATTTTCTCAACGCAATTCAAAATTCTTCATATTGTTTTTCAACTTTTTTGATGTATTTGATTAGTTGCCGGTGACAGCTGTCTAAAGTTTAAGACATTTTTCGTAAAATAATAAAAATAATAATAATAATAATAACAATAATAATAATAATAATAACAATAACAATAAGAAGAAGAAGAAGAAGAGGAATATTAATAATAATAATAATATAATAACAACATCAACAATAACAATACAGAACATAAATTTTATGTAGCGCTTATTCATTATAGAACAGGCTCTGGACAGTTCACTATTAATTATTACATCGGCTCGCCTACGTTTTTTGTTTTTTGTTTAAATTTATTTGAAAGTCTTTCAGTCCTAAGAAAGTATGACTATCTCGGCTTTACGTGACTGCTTAACACTTGGTGAGAAGAATCTTTTGTGAGCTAAATTTTGCAATTTTGAAATTTTGACCGGACAGCAGATTCTCGGTCTATTCTTCATCCGATTTTTAACTACCAAGGATTCGTTAATGTGCGAAATACACACACGGGACCTCAGAATACATCTATACGAGAAGATTAGACGTCAAGGTTCCCTACCCAAGAAGTCAGGGGACCTTTGAGTCATTGAAAAAATGCAGGTTTCAATCTTCGTGATCTTCCCATCCACCCGATGGCACGACCTGAGAGTCGAGCCCGCGATTCACGACATGAGTATTTCACCACGGAGTAGACGCCATACCACATGGCCTCGATCGGCGACCCCCACACGTATTCTCCCCACCTTTTTGAAAATATACAGCGCTGTTGTCTGTTCAGCATTTAATTCCTTATCAGTCTAACAATCAAATCATTTTTATAATAATTTTCAAGTTTTAGAATCTCAACAGGTTTCCACTGCTGTTGAGTGATCAAAAAAAAAATTTCGCAGCTCAGTTCATCAAGGGAGATCACAAATCCATGGCGATCGATAGTGGAAACATTGAAGATTGTGATTCTTTAACACGGTTATTTCCCTTTGAACTGCAGCGACGGAATATTATTGCGTGTGCGACAGGTTTGGGACACGGCCTTTTCCTAGCGAACATGAATAGATTCCTGATTTTTGCATTCCCTACAAACATAAATGATTTCTTTTCTTTTTGTTTTGTTTCTGTTTTGCTTCAGTGTAAAAATTACATTTCTGTGAAAAAATCAAATGTGTACGTGTTCGAAGATTTGGGAACGTTAGAGTGGGGATATAGGAATGGGCTTACTTGATGACATTTAGAAATACTTATAGTGGAGCTGGTAAAACAGTAATCACAGCTTTAAGCTTTTATTTACATATTTATGCCATAAATCTTGGCATGCCACCGACTTGTTCGTATCATTTTAAAACATATTTTTTTAGACTGAGTTGGCTGTTAATGATTCATGAAAAGTGCCCCCGAGTGGGCGCCTACGCCCCCCCTTTTCCCCCAAACGCACACACACGAACACATGCACAGACACACACACACACACACACAAATATACACAATTAAGCCCTACATTCTCATAGAATTCCCTTTTTGATGTTTGGATGATTTCTGGCACGTAAAGACGGGATTTTTAAGAGACGCTCTAGTTTACTGCCTCCAGTGGTCTAAAGATTCACTTTTTTTTTTTCTTAAACCTTTCAATCCTGAGATAGTAGTATTATCTTGCCCGTTTAAGTAGCTGCCTGATTTTGGTGAGAATTTTTGTGGGTAGAATTTTGGAATTTGGAAATTTTGCCCGGACAGCGGCACGCAGCCTACTCTTTCATCGATTTTGAACTGGAAAGGGTTCTTTAACGTTCGTAATGTACACACGAAATATATTGGCCCTTATCCGAGAGGGCTAGACGTCGGGCTTCCCTACCCAGAGGAAGCCAGGGGACCGTTGAGGCACTGATAAAATGCAGGTTTTTCGATCTTCATGTTCTACCATCCCCCAATGGGAGGACCCGCGAATCGATCCCCGCCAGAACTTCACCGACGTGAATTGTTTTCACCCTGAAGCAGACGCCAAACCACAGAGCCACTGCGCCCCCAAGGATTAAGTAATTACCATTCTAGCTGCTTTATATCTAAAAGGAATCGCAGTTTGAAAAATGCTCCCCCCTCCCCCAGCTCTTCCTCCTTCCCCTCCTCCCTCCTCTTCGCCCAAACCCTCAGAACAGCCTGCAATAGTAGATGAGAGTGGTCAGTTGTGCTAACGTATCATTTTGTTTGAAGTTAGTCAATAATTCTATACCATGTAACGCTCTGCAGTGGTGATATGAGATGATAAGACAGCTTTTTCCACCCAGCCTGTAATCCGACTTTGTTTTATTACTGTATCATATAATTTAAATTACCATTAGGCGTTTGACAGTGTTTTTAGTATAGTTTTTTCTTTTTTTTTTTTTTCAAAAGTACTCCCTTTTTCGATTGAATATAGCAAATGGATAGCCTGCTGTAACGAGCTACAATAATGTTATAAAGGCAAAGGAATTGATAACATTAAATTACATTGGTTGCATTCATAGAGAAAGAATGGGGATTGGTTTTTCGTTTTCTTCGCTATTTCTCCTGTAATAAATTTGGTACTATAGAAATATTAGTTTCCTTCCAACTAAATGCTACAAAATTGCTTTCACTTTCAGATTTTACTAAAGGTTACGACTTTAAAGAAAAAAGAAGTTATTAATTCAGCTAAATAGGAAGTTCATAAATATGTGGCGAGAAAGAACGTTCACATCAGTAAAAGTAAGACAAATGTTTTAAAAAAAAGTAATTAATTCAACTAAACAGAAAGTTAACAAATATATGGCTAGAAAGAACATTCATATCAGTAAAAGTAAGTTAATTGGTTGCTACTTTGGCGCTCACCTCCCTCCCCATTCAAAATAGGCCATTACTAATTAAGAAAAATTAACAAAAAAGACTGATCAACTGCTGATTATTAATAAAACCTTACATCAAAATAATCGTGTAATCAGCTTAATTCGTGACTGCACATTATAAACCATAAGCATGACCGTTTCATACTGAGTCATTTGTCCAGACATCCCTTGGAGATGACAGTTGCTGGGAGTTAAGACTCCTTCATTGTATTCACTAAGCCAATTAACAACCAAAAAAGAGGACGTCATAATCACTGTTCTTTCGAAATACCAGTCTCCAGAAAGATGTCTGTATGTGTATATGTGAAAGAGAGTGTGTGTGTCTGAGCGACAGGTTTGTCATTAATTTTTCTTCCCTTTACATAAAATCAGACTATAGAGAGAAGTAGACCGTTAAGCTTCCATTCCCTCGTGTGTTTTGCTTTGGAACAGGGATTAAAATGATTATTTCTAATATAGATATAAAGAAATTTTGTGACGTATTCCCTATTTTTTCTTCTCTCTCTCTCTCCCTCTCTTTCTCTCTCTAGTTCAGCAATTGCACTCACGATACTCATTGTCCAGTTTACGTCATAATGACTAAAGCAATTTGTTTTTAATTATAGTTTGTTCATTACACTTTCATTCCGCTGGCTCTCTTTTGGGCGGCATCTGTGCAAAAGACTTCCCGGTCTTTGATAAAGACAGGATTATGTGACACTGCATATAGTATTTCATATACGTCAGGAGTGTTAATAATGTCGTTATTGCTCTGTGCTATTCCTGATATTTTGGTCTATGTGATAGTGAATGTATGTTGCATATTTATTTGTCTCATTAACTGTGAACAGAATTTCTTTTTGATGACGAATAGTTATTTTACCTTACCTGTCCTTACTTTAATTTTCTTACCTTACCTGATTTTACCTTACCTTACCGTCCCTTATCTTACCTTACCTTACCTTATTTTATCTTATCTTACCGTTACCTTAACTTACCTTATATCCTTTCTTACATTACCTTACATTGGCTTATCTTGTTTTACCATCTCCTATCTTATTATTATTGTTGCCGTCGTCGCTGATGTTGCTGCTACTATTACCGTTATTTTTGGTGATGCTATTGGTTGTTCTTTCAAATATCCTACACTAAACTTGTCGATGCAGTTGGTGATGATGGAGGGTAGTGAATACTGACCTCTTTGTTGTTGTTGTTGTTGTTGTTGCCGTTGCGGTTGTTGTGTTGTTGCTGATGACAACGATGCTATGGCACTTCTGGTGGCATGGTTGCCATTGATGACATGACGGCACTAATGGTCGTTGCTGTTGCGGCCATTGTTTCTGTTGCTCTTGCAGCTGCTGCTGTTCTCACTCAATATTCTTATCATTATAAGATACTTTCGTTCATATCTCTGTCCTTTTATGGATAAATAACAATTGTCTAGTAAACCAAGGCCTAAATAATTATCAGCATGAATTGTGCAACTTCTGCAGATAATTTTTTGTTTATCATTGTCCCGTCTTATATGTCTACCTCTCATGACATGACAATTGATCATATCATTCGACATTATTAAATGGTAAACGTCTGGATTTCTGTGCAGTGCAATTTTTTATTTTCATTTATCATTTATTTATTTATTTATTTTTTACAGTCCAAACCATTAATTTCCTCTTAAAGGAGGGGGGAGGGGGTCCTGAAATGTGGATTTTGCTCAAAAAATGCGATTTTGGGCTTTTGTTTTCTCTTAAAAGGTCGGCCTTTTC
>JBCEWB010585741.1:6120-18224 GCA_039654565.1 Peronia peronii | reverse complement strand
TGGAAGACGAACTCTCTTTAATCGAACCCATTAGGTTGGTCCCGGCAAATTCGATTTAAGCGGACTCGACTGTATTTGTTGTAAAAGCTGTGTTCCTTGAGTTATAAAGACTAACAGCAGTCCAATGGTGGCTCTTATTTCACAAATTGGACTTTGTCAGCCAAAAGAATTCCTGTAATGGAACAAAAATGAAAATGTATATAACATATGCAAGCAGAAATGGTGCTTAAGTGGCAACCTTTCAAATTCTGTGGTGGGAATTTGTGAGTGAGTAAATTATAATTAACGCATTCAAGCATTATATTCAAAATCTTTGTTCATGATTTAGCCAAAGAAATTGCAAAGCAATTAGTCTGCTAATTTCCTCAATCAGAACTAGAAGAACTTAAGAAGCACATACTATCGATCAAATTATGCGACATATAGCTTTTCTCCTAGCATGAAGTGTCTTTCTGTGTACTGGGCTTAACTTTACATCATCGTGACCTTTAACTGCTAGAGAAAGTTAAGAAATAAGAAACAAGCGATCTGAGTGACAAGGTCTGGGTACATTTTCAGCACTATATCAGTCATTATAACAGTGAGTCTGATTTACCTGTGTTTTGCGCTGTGCCATGGGATTGATCATCACATTAATAATGGATGGGGTCTTGGTGTTCCCCAGTGCAGCCTCCATGCTCTGCTTCAGCTCGGATGTTGTGCATGCGAAATACCCCTTCCCACCAAATGCTTCAATCAGTTTCTCATACCTTGTGTTAGGCTGGAGTGACGTGGGTGGAATTCTGTTTATGAAAGATAGATTTAGTATTGGAGCAAAATGCTAAAATGCATTACCTGCTTATGATTTATTCTGTTATTACAAAAGAGATTGGAAACAGGATTGGCTGAATTCCAGAGAGCATTACAGAGTTGTAGGAAGTTGGGGTGGCCTCAGTTTCATATTGTCTCTCTAGTCTCTAACATCCACTGAAGACAAGGGATAGGTGAGGTGAGGGTATTAAATTCTCTTGTAGAGATGTCAATTATATAATGTAATTAGCAGCACCACATTTCTGAATTATATGAGAATGATACTTTCAAACCAGCATTTTTTAAAAGTACTATTGTTGCAGAAATAAAAATAGGACTACTATATAATCAAGACTGGGCATAGGTGTATTGACTATGACATTTCATTTCACACAATTGATCATACTAATAGTACTGATATGTGACAGTTCACATTCAAACTCATTAGCCGAGAAATATTTGTGAGGATTCAACCATTTATTGTGTAAAACCCCTGGCCAGATTCTTCCATATTTCTGACAAGGAAGAAAAACATGAACAGAGAAACCACTGCAAATAAACAGATCCAGCCTATAATTTCTCTCAATTCAATAAATAAAAACCAAATCTCATTGCAAGAAAGACACTTAACATACCATGTTGTGCAAGTAGGTGAAATGAGTAGATGTCAAAGTGGGCTTTGTTGAGAAAATTGAATTTCACTGACCATACAGAAGCACACTATTTCCCTTTTCACTGACACCAATAAATCCCTAAATGAAACAAAATATTTGAAGCACACGTTTTCCCTTTTCACTGATACCAATAAATCCCTATATGAAACAAAATATTGAAGCACATTTTTTCCCTTTTCATTGACATCAATAAATATCTACATGAAACAAAATATTGAAGCACACTTTTTCCCTTTTCACTGACACCAATAAATCTTGACATGAAACTAACTAATATCAGGCTAATTTCACATGATCATGAGACATGAGGAGTGAAATGCATATTAACCCTTTCGTGTTTAAACCGACAGAAACCGACACGCCTGAGATCGCTGCCTAAGGTTTAGAGTGACAGAAACTGACACTCGGCCACAGCGCAGTACCATTCAGACTGACAGAAACCACGGAAACCGACAGAGAAACACTAATTTTTGGTGGGCTGTCATTGGTCGATAAAATGATGTTCGTGATCTAATAATAGAAAGGAACCTCACTGACAAATCAAATGAGGTTTTTGTGATACCGAGGGTGTGTTAGCGCAGGTGTTTTGAGGCAGCTACACAGCATGTACGGCGCTTTGGTCAGCGGCATGAGACCATTCCTTCTGCCCTATCGATCACCATTGTGCTCTCGCCGTCTCGTTCGCTTGCTTTTGAACTCGTTTGCTATGGTCTACGAAAGTGACACAGTGTCTAATTAGCAGTCAGTCATTAATACTGGATTAGATTTAGATTTGTATGACGGGCAAAATGTACAATATACATAAGATCTATCATGAACTGAGATGCGATCTAGCCTAGATCTAGATCTAGACCCGATCAGCGTGGTTCAGCTTTCGATCAAGCTGTAGTCTACGTCAAATGCGTTGAGTAAGAAAGCAATTACGTCAAGCAGATACTTAAAAGATAAAAATGAAAGTTGTTTATTCCTACTATTTTTCTCTTCAAAAGCTTATATTTCATATCCTCCTTTTTTTCTTTCTCTCCTTTCTCTCTCTCAGTCTCGATTTCTGCTTCTTTTTATATCACATTGAGTATTAAAATAGATTGTTGATGAAAATGACAGATACAGTAAATAAATCATTTATTATTCATTTAAATTTAACAAATAAGACACATTGCTTGAAGAAGAAATCGACTGTGGCTGTTTCTCTGCAACCACTGAACTTCAGCTGACCGGAGGTCAGAAAAATGTCAACACACCGGGCTGCCACAGTGCGCAGGAAGTTGAACACTCGCACGTAGACGGCCACTGATTAATGCATACACGAAAGGGTTAAATTGAGTAGATTTTTTCGTTTTATTTCTATCTTATGCTTTCTTCCATATTAACAGTGCTGGTCTTGTAAGTGATGCCTATTTTTTTACCGTTCCAGAAAAAAAGAACTTTTAAACACAAATAAAAACACATGCAAAGTCTTCTCTCATCAATACCAAAATGTCAACAAAAAAAACAAAAAAACCCAGTGTTGTCACACTTTTAATCTGATCACTTATTATACAATTTACATTTCCACTCTTCATATATGTATGTATATGGATGCACAGGTGGACCTACGTCAGCAAGGGATCTCCAGCCTGTTCAGCAGCTTGCCACATTTCTTCTTTGATGCCAAAGCTGATTCCATTGTTGTTAAAGATGACAATTATCACTGGAAGGCGGTACCTGAGCAATAAAATTTCAGTTTCCCTTGGATATATTTCTAGAGAACCTACATAATAACATGCATACTGATCAATCACCATGTATGAAAGTTTCATATCTCTTTCTAGTCAAAACTTTTTGATGTTATCATAAAACATAAAATTTCATAAATTGGTTTTGTGAAAAGTAATTTAATCATTAAAAAAGCAAAATAAACAAATTTTTAAAAAAATGTGTAAAAACTATTTTTCTGAATCCAGAGTAGTCTACAGTCTTTTCTAACAAGGGAGTACACATAAAATTTTAAGGGTTAAGCTTATGAGGGCCACTTGTATCTTTTGCAATATAATTTAATGACTGATCAGTTCTCTAAACTCTAAAACTTAAATAATATCTCTGAGATTTTACCTTGCCAAAGTTTCAATTTCCATGCCAGAAAATCCGAATGCACTGTCGCCTTCAATACAGACAACTCTTTTGTTGGGCTGATAATCACGACAATAGACGGCAGCTGCTACGGCAAATCCCAGTCCCACCCCCATTGTACCAAATGTTCCTGCATCCAACCTAAAATATCCACATCACAGAAAAAATAGAACATGAAAACTTCTTTGCTGATCATATTTTTGAGCATGAAAATATTTTTGTCATGAGGGACTCATGCATACATGTGTCTGACATGACTTGCAAAAAAAACAAAAAAAAAGACAACATCAAGTTCTGATCAATTGGTTGTGTTCTAGTATTATTATCACGTGATGATAAAATAATGTTTAAACACCAAATCAAATTCGCTGTTACAACACTGTAAGCCCAATAGGTGCAAACATTTGAACTGGATGATATAGGTTACTGCATACTATTTATATATAGTTTTTTTTTTCATTGAGTTTTAAATTTTGAAATGAATGATCTCTGAAGCAAAATCAGTACATGACTTGCTTTGCAATGTACAGTTGTATGTAAAAAGACCTAACTAAATATGCCAAAAAACACTCTTCCAGTAAATATCATTGGCTCAGTACCAGGATCCTTCATCTCTAAAAATGCAGTTATGGGTTCATGTCTCATGATAACTACATACTTTTAATTGAAAAGCATACATTTCTGTTGAATTAAATGGATATATCAATAACACAGGATACATATAAAAGACATAGTATGAAAAAATTAGATCACCTGTGTCTTGGGTACAAATTAGGTAGCATTGTTCTTCCAATATCCATTGTGTTTGAACCTTCATTGACTATGAGACTGTCTTTGGGGATTGCATTCTGAACCTTGAATTAGAAAATTTATATGATTGTAAATGATAATCATTACTTTCTTCTATTGTTCTTTCTTCTCTTTCATTTTATCTTCCTTCTTTCTTTCCTTCTTTCCTAAATTCTTCCTTCCCTCCTTTTTTTTCCTTTTTCTCTCTTTCTTTCTTTTTCTTTCATTCTTTCTTTCTTTCTGATTTAATGTATCAAAATGCTAGACAGAGATGTGTGTATCTATACACTATGGTTGTGGTGGATAAACAATTACTGGTGTTGCAGTCATAAATGCTAAGTCAGTTTTAATTTGGTTCCTCACCTGTGCATAGGCAGCATAATAATTGAGAGGAACTGTCTGATCTCCACTCATTGCCTGATGTAAAGAAAAGACAGAAACATGTACAGAACTAAACAAAACTGGGCTAGCAAACAACAGATGATATACAGTATGCTGTGCATACAATCACCATTAATATTTTCCCCAGGTTATCTCATCTATGAAATAATGGTTCAATAAACTAAAATGTTAGCAGACTTGAAATACACTGAATACAAAGGTTCAGTTACAGTTGTAATGAATCATATGATGAAAAAAAAGAGGACTGTTTACTCTGCAGTTATGAAATCTTATGTGACTAGATCTATGTGAAAAAGTAGAATGTCACAAAGGGCCTCATTGAAATAATTGTTGAATTTTACTGATACAAGGTGACAGGAGTTAACAGTAAACATGGGTATTTCCACAACAAATAAGCTGTGGCTAAATGTTTTCACATTTCTGTTACCACTAACATCAATAACTCTATAAATGAAAAATTTGATATCTCACTAATTCCAGCTGGTTGTCCACAAATAGCTATATTATTTAGACCTTGCAATTCATATATCAATGGTCTAATGAAATTTCCACCTGCATTTGAATGTGAAAGCCTGCAGAATGACAAATACAGCTAGATTTTCATGAATACTTTTCCTAGAAGGCAATTCATAAACAATGCAATCTGGCATGGCAAAATGAAATTATGGGAATGTCACACTGGTTTCGCTGAGATGTCTTGGATTTGAACTTTGGGAAGATTCATGATTGTATTTTTTCATGAAATAGTTATGCTGTGTTGAAAAAATCATGTATCAAGAAAATCCTGAAAATCTGACTTATGAAAATGAAAAACTCTGAATTTCAACAGGTTTACTTCATACTTCATTTCTTTTTTATGTGTAATTATTTTCATTACAAACGTACACAGGAACTCTTTCTTCTATGAATATTTCCATTACAGATTAACATAAAAACAGTAAGCTACCTACATCTTCAGCTTGCTCGAGACATGAAAATTTATCTCACAGACAGAAACATGTACACATTAAATATACTATCCATGTCATCTCTCAAAAACTGAGCACTGAGGTATCTGCCTCACCTGAGTGCTTTTCTGATTGGCATCTATCTTTGCTCTCAGAGTCTTCCACCATGGTGAGTTGGGACTGAATTTAAACTGGCCAGGTCGGCGACTGAACTCTTGATTTATCTATCAGGACAGAAGCATATATACAATAGTTTTCACTAGACCTATATATGTCGTCATGAATATATGAAAGGAACTTTTTAAAACCTTAAACAGATAAAATCTTGTGGTATACATTTCAAGTAATCATGTGTTACAAGTTGTATTGTGATTTGTTTAAAATGATTACTAGTGTCTACAATTTTTGTTACTGATACAGTCAAATCCACTCAAATTGAACTCTGATTATCCGAATTTCTGATAATTCAAATGAAAATGAAACAATAGATTTTTTTTCCCTCTTTGCACCTATTAAACAGCTCTACTGAACCGGTCACGCCATGAGAAAGGTAAAAATCGGCTTTTGTCCTCTCCACATGGTTTCCAGCCAACGCGGAAAATGAAGGAGATGGTGCTGTGGATGGGGCGAGAGGGATTAGTCAGTATGAATTTACATGTTTTGAATCTGCGCCTCGCTGGGCAAGGCCTAAAGTACATGTTGGCCTTATGTGTTCAGCGGAGGGGTTGGAGGGGGGATGGAAGGGTTAACAGCATATGGGGGGCCAGCACTGCCAAGCAATCGACCATTAATCAAGCATCCGGGCAGAGCCTACAGTATAGGTATACACGTACAGTACATGTACTACACATGTAGTCACAGACTAACTGTGTAGTACATGTGTGTCAGCAACACTATAACAGGGGTTGCACTTGTGTGCACGTCTACGCCTTTCAACCCCCTCTGGGGTATTTCTCTCATTTTTTTTGCTTGCATTTGACTACCTTTATATAGACACCCTGACAGACTATATGATGGCTTTCTCTAACCATTTTCAGAGTTAAAACTTTATTAATAGCCCTTTTCAGAGCTAAAACTTACTCAACAACCCTTTTCAGGACTAAAATTTTATTAATAGTCCTTTTCAAGGCTAAAACCTAGGCTTACTCATTAACAGTTCTTTTCAGGGCTAAAACTACATGTATACAGTCTTTTGCAGGACTAAACACTATAACACCATTCTGCCTCTACTTTTCTTTACTTTACTTTCACTTTCAACGCAGCCCTCATTTGGGCTAACACCCAGATTAAGTCAGTGGGCTTGAATTTAAGATAAAGGCGAAGTTTGGAAGCCTTGGCGCGATTTCTTTATAAAGGACATAATTCTGTAATAAAATAATCAAATAATGCCTCATTAGTCATTTGAGAATTGACTTCCTTGTTAAAACTGGAAGTTGAACTTTCTTTAATCGAACCCATTAGGGTGGTCCCAGTAAATCCGAATTAAGCGGACTCGACTGTATATATGTGCACATGTGAGCAAGAAAAACCTTTATCTTTTTTCTTTTTTCCCTTAAAAGTACACGGTTCTAGACTATTGCTTTAGCTTTCATTATAACAGAGGAATTTATTTCTTGTTTATCATTATTGACTGCTGAGGCCACATGATTTTATCAGTTACAATATACCATTGTTTTCATCACAACGACTAACATCCTGAACAACTTTGGTCACTGGAAAGTACCACATAATACATGTATCGCAATAATGTTCCAACATATTCAAGATATAAACACGCTGTTTTCGCAAAAATGCAGAACTCTATAACGATTATATCTTTGGTCAAGTTTGCAAGCATACTCAAGTTAAAACCTGCTACATATACTGACCTGTCTGACAACGGCTGAGATATCTCCTGGCAATGCCACTGCCGGCATTATATTGTTACCCATTTCCTCCAGGCATATGTCAACCTGGAACACAATATTATACAAACAGGTTGTGAGTCCCATCCCATACAAGGATGAAGGTACGTGACAGGGCAAAGTAAGTCGGACGTCAAGGGGTCACAGAGGCTTAACTGTACTTGTAAATTATCTCAGTTCATTATTTGTTTTGGCCTTTCAGTCTTTGTAGAGATCTATCTCCACTCTGAATATCTCAGCACAATGAAGTCACAGCTATAAAATTTTTTTCACCAAAGTAACGGACACTCATTTCCCTTTCCAACTGACCACAAGTGATTCTATACATGTGACCTCCTCACATAACATATGTTATTTACAAAACACTTGCTGATGGTGATGATATGATTTCTTATGTTCCAGAGCAAGAAAGTGAGAATGACAGGGAGAATATTCTTCCTTCAAGCTGCTAATGAGTCCTACATATCCATCTTAAGTCAGACATGAAAACCGAGCCTACATAAGAATAACACAACCTAGAAGTATTTAAATGTTGATAGACAAATTAATCAATTCCAACACAAACAACCTTGCACATTCAAAAATGGAACTGAGTTTAACACTTGTGTCACTATGACATTTCAACATTTAAACTTAAAACAGATCATGACATGAATGACCCTCTAGTGAAAACATCCTTTAACCAAAAAAAAATTCTTATCAATGAAAATGATAGTTCTTATGGGACAAATACATTCATACATCAAAATATTAACCCTCTGATGGTCTGGAGTTATAACCAGTGCAATTTTCAGAAATCATAGTACACTGATACTAGTGACAGGTCTGGTTATTGGAATTTTTATTGCACATCACAGCATTATAGATGTTCCCTTTTCAAGCTGACATAAATGAATAAAATTAAATGGATGAGATAAGTTAACCATAGATTCCATAGAGCATAAAATGACAAAAATAGCTTGTTACCTGAATAATTTTAGTGTTGGGATTGAAGCGAGGTGGGGCACCAAAGTGTAACATCCAGTTCAGTCTTGCACCAAGAAGAACTATGAGATCAGCTTCTTGCAGGGCTCTAGGGGAAAGTCATGAGAAACTAAATCATAACTCTGTACCTCAGTTGTGTGATGCTCTGCAGAATCCATAAGATGGTGACAATTTTTAATTTTCAGTTATATGCAGGTGCACGTACTCACAATCTGATACATCTACATATATGCAATGCAGTTTAAAACATTCTGGACTAACAGAGAGGTACTCCCAAGGATTTTTTATAATGATGAGAACTCATTCTTACTTTTGAGGACAAAAAGAGAATGTTTACAGTTTCCTTTCTTTTTTACAACTGTTTGCTACTGATGTCTCTCCAGAGTGAATCATGTCCTGATCATCAATCAGCAATGAATTCAATATAGTGATATAAACATACCACAATTTATGTAGAATTAAATACCTTGGAACTGATACACATCAGGAGCACTAAATTTGATCACCTTTTTGTCTCTATCTTTAAATCAAAATAGCAGTCATTACCACTAACTGTTTGTAAGTCATACAAATTTATATCAAAACTGGTTACCACTGCTCTGTCAGCAAATTTAAGTCCAGCAGTGTTGTTGGTTTTCATTAGAATTTTACCATTAACCCCTATACAGAAGAAATAAAATGAATTTTATAAACTTTTGACACATGCACAACTGCTTCAAAATCTCTTGTTCAAACTTTACCTTGAGCGGGCAGCTGACACACACAGATTGTGGTTGTCAGGCAAAACTCCTTTGCCCATAGGAGTTGGCAGGAATGGAAGTCTTGTGCTATCAATTAACTGGGCCACCTCAGCCTCTGCCTGAGCATAGGCTGCACCTAGGGACAGTTTGACATGGAACACATAGAATAGCTACGTTATCATTCTTGGTACGTTGGTCTCTGCCTAAGAACCAGCTCTGTTGCGAAACGAAACTTTTTCTCTATAATTTACCCCTCTATGAATCCACTTACAAATAAAAAATCTGCCTAAAAGCCCAATGTTGGGCCAAGACATGCACATACATTTGGTGTAATTTCACATTCAACTGTCCACCTGAGAGAAACGCACAGTGCTAAATGTGCAGAAAAATGGGAACAGGGATGGGGGGAACAGATAGACAGAGAAGTGGAAGTGATGGTTGATGTATGATGGCATGATCAGGCCACATTGTGGATTGACCTGTAAGCAATTCTTTGTTTGACGACATATGGGACAGCACCCCTGATTGGCTCTGTGGATGAGGAGGAGAAAGATAACCTCCTGACTGGTCAGCTATTTCCAACTTCACTTGGTCTGGCCAATTTAAACACTCGACTCACTCATGCAATTATCTATAGGGTAATATAGCAATCATATTTTCATTCAACAGTGATATTGTTAGGTGAAAACTCACTCGACATTAAAATGCTGACATCATTTATGAAATTATATGCTAGGAAATGCCAGGAATGTTAGATCTAATTACCCCCCCCCCCCCTCCCCCCCTCACACACACACAGGGGATAAAGCTGTCCTTATTCACATAGAAAAATTTTTAACTATTGATAAAGATCATCACAGTAGTGAAGATAGTCTGTGGTCAGATGAATTGCATAACTTTTCAGTCTATGTAAGAGCCTGTCCGCCGCCTAGGAGCCCGTATTTTTTGTCTCTCGACAACCGGGCTCTTATGTGGAGACCACTGTACTTAACTTTCTAACTAGGTTAAATACGATGAATTATTCTACTTTCCCTCAGTCCACTTAATTTTATGAGCTAAAAGATTTATAAAATGTCTCAATCTCTGAAGATATCTAGGCATCTGTGAGAACAGTTGGACAGAAAGCGGAATGTCTGAATCTAAGAGATCAGTAGTCATATTTGACGGCTACATCTCTGCAAAACTCTAGTAAAGTGCATATGCTGAATTTTCAGATTCGACTATCCTTTTGTGAAGAATGATCTCATTACTTCCTTCAGCCAGTGGTGAACTACAAATGCATGTGAGAAAAGCTATGAAAGAACTTCGATTGCCTAATCTGAAAATTGATGTTATTTTACCTTGTAAAAATACAAAATCTTTACTAATAGCAGATCCTATGACTATCATCAGACAAGATCTTACCTTTGCCGACAATGACAAGGGGTTTCTCTGCACGAGTGATTAGCTCAACAGCTTCTTTGACTTTTACTGGATCAGATAACACCTGGGGACTTGATGGACAGGGTGGCAGGTACCTGGTGAATTAACAAATATCTGATTTATAATTCAAAATAGTAACATTTATGCTATAAACTATGCTGAAACAGTAGCATTAAAACCCAAATTCAGTCATTCACCCAATTTTTGTCAAAATGTACTGTTATGTTCATTGTGCAAAATTGCTTGTACAAAACAAAAGATCTGCCATTTGAATGACAAAATCTTGCAGGCTTTTTTGTTGTGTAGAATCATTACTTGATATATTATGCATTTATTAAGAGAAATTTCATTTTTGATTTTACAGCTCTTTTCAGTAGTAGTGCAATGTAGTGTATACCTGACAGTGTCCTCCTTGCCCTTCCCCATAATCATGTCACCAGACATATCCAGATAGCAGGCTCCAGGTCGACCATAGGTGCTGGCCCTCACAGCCTAAGGAAGAAAGAAAGAAACATGAAACAAATCTGAATCTTAATGCTAATGAATGTTAACCATGCTTTTCTCATAGCCCTACCCGCTCATGAGAGTATCTGATTGTGAAATTTGGCACCCCATGCCTGTATTACAGCTGCTCATAAGGAAGTGCCACAGTCTGGATACTACAACAACAAGACAGCCGTCTGGATTCTGCGGGTGGCTGAAAGGCAGAAGGACAACATAAGTGCATCTTCTGGACTATCCAATCATCTCTTGTATGTGTGTCTATAAATTTGTCTTTCTGTTCTTTTTTTTCCCTGTAGGCCTCATTGGGGGATGGTCATATGGAGAGGCTATGTATTGTTCCAATTACACACCATAGCCATTCAAGTTTGGTATTCTTCTTTTATCTAATCAGATCTCTGAAGTCCTCAATCTTCCATTTATTTTTTAAAAAAATATTTTGACTGTACTATTTTGTTTGTCCATCATCTAATTAAGGACGACCATAAGACAACATCTACGTCAACATATACATGTATCAATGCCTGCGTTTCAGAATATAATTTCACCATTCATTTGGTCATGTTAATACCACTTCTATTGCTTTGCTTGCATCTTTGCTTGCTGCTCTGAACTTAAGAGATGGAAAGGACACTTTCAATTATCGATCCTCTTTTGACAATCAGACAATCCATCTGATATGCTGCCAGCAAGAAGAGGCGAAGGAAATGCAATAGTCAGCAAAACCAGCAGACGCCCATCATATCCTTCTCAGGGCAGGGATTGAAGAAAGAGCGAAAGGGGTCGGGGGGGGGGGGGGGGGGGGGGTTGGCCGGGGAACCCCCCCCCCCAAAACAAAAGTGT
>JBCEWB010585630.1:0-18227 GCA_039654565.1 Peronia peronii | reverse complement strand
AAAAACCCAAAATCGCATTTTCTGAGCAAAATCCAAATTTCAGGACCCCCCCCCCTTAACTGTGGCCAGAGATATTGCAATTGAAGAGACAAAGAGTGACGTGTAGGCACTGACTAAAATCAGAAGAATCTTGCAATATCCTGATATAATGTGCCTGTAAAAGAAATATTTTCTTATTCAGAGATGAATGTTTTTTTTCAATTTCTGCAATAGAAGAACACCGATATCAGACCACCTTCACCTCTTTCAACCTCTGATTTCTTTGTTCGAGTCTAGGGACTTATTACTCAGTGTGACTGGCTGTGAGACATATTTAATATATCGATAATTGTACTGTAATCTCTCTCTGTTTTCATTATGCCAGTTTAGAATATACTGATCATGGCCTCCATATGGTGTTTTTGTCATGTTTGCCAAACTTGAAATTTGTGACTTGAAACAGTTCTGGTGAATTATCTTCACTTTTAATATTACTGCAGGTCAATAGTCTGTATCAGAAAGTTTTGTGGGATTTTGTCGTGATAAATGGGTTTAAAATTCCATACACAAAATGGAATTGAAGATGAAATCATAGTTAGTGGAGCCTGAATAGAAATAAAAAGAGATCTCTTTCTGGATTAGGGCTGATATTAGGAATGTATTGGGTGGAAAACATAGTGAAATGGCCCTATGGAGGTTTTTTGAGTTGTTTTTTTTTTGAGGCATGCATTGCCGTTGAAATGAAACATCTATTTGGTGAGAAGAAGTGGTCTATCGGACAGGTAGAGTGGTATTGGTGAACACTGTGCCTTGCTTGCTTGGAGTTGTTCAGTGCTAGCCACCTAACATAATATCTCTGCCATCTGTTGACAAGCAACTGTGACCCTCCAGCTTGAAATAAGTCAGAAGACACAGATCACTATTTTGAGATACAGGGCAAAATAGGTTCACAGGTCAAGGTTGGTTAAATTTGAGTTATCCTTTGGATCATGTTTTGAGTTCATTATACAAAATAAAATATTATTGTAGAATTCTTTCTCTTTCCATTTTTTTGTGAATTATTTTGATAAATGGTAGCGAGTGATGAAAGAGTTTTGCCTTGTTTTGATGATTTATTTCCATTATTTATTTTGATCACAGCTGGGGAAGCCAACATATTCTGGACAGACTTTCCTGCCCCAAAGTCTTAAAATGGGACTAGAATGAATTAAATCAATACTTTGGTTGGCTGATATGATGCGTTCTTAACCTAAATGTAAACATATTTATGCTAATTTGTCTGCCGACCTAATTTGGAATCCAGTATGCAGATTCAATGGCATTACAGCAAAGAGACCCTACTCTTACTCACTATTGCACTTACGATGCAGTCAGCAGATTTTACTGTGGAATTTGATTAGGCCATTCGGATACGGGTCCACTTAGTGTTACTTTGCTAAGCGGACTAGGGTCTGTTTAGCCTAAGCGCTATGGGTTTGCTAAGTATCCTAGTGGACCAGTTTTTGTTGCATTAAGCACAGTGAGAGAAAACAGACCAAATATCAACAAAAATATAGGAAGTATAGTAGGATTTTCAGTTACATTGGGATGATGCACCATTAATAGGTCCTAGCATGATGTTTTGTTGTCGGAATGAGTTAATGTGTTGATCTACTTACGCCTCCACATGAATGGGTACGATCCGGAGCCCCTATAAGCATGGGAATGTTTTAGGGTCTTGTCTGTTGTATTATTGTTGAAAATTTACTTGAATTACACAGAGAAGACTCTTGAAGAATCTGAAAATGCTTACAACTTAAACTTTAGTGGAAAACTGACTCTTTGTGCAACATCTAGAAAATAAAACAAGGAAAGTCATGCATGCACAATCACAAAAAAAAAAGGTACTGGTAGACACGAAAATACACCAGGCAGCAAAAACTGGTCCCTTGAGGACCCTAGCGTAACCTTAAACACAGTCGGATTAAACACAATCCTAACAAAACAAACGTTTTCATGTTCACATATTCTTTAAATTTTGCTTCAGATTCGGAATATGATGAAAATGTGGCACTCAAATCCATGAGAGATAGTTGACTGTGACTGGGTGCTTTATCACAGGGGTGTTTCTGAAAATAGCTCCGGGTCCATATAGCAAAAAAAAATCTATTCGGATCAGGGTAGGTGGTCAGTATAGCCACTTCGGTTTGATTATCTCTTCTTCCTGCCCTATTTTTGTTATATGTGTCCATTAGCACATGGAGATGAAGGAAAACCAAAGGATTGTTAAGTCTCTGAATTTTGTACAATTTTTTTTCCCCTGAACTGTTCTCATCTCTACTGTTCGGGAACAGTATAGTTAGGATGGCTAGCCTGGTCTACCTAAGAAGATCGCAAGAGTAAAGAAGACGGGGGATGCTGATGATGATGGAGAACAATCACCAGAGATGATGAACAGTTTATCAATTGTGAGGAGGTGGAGAGGGAATGGGCAAAAATAGAAGTTTCACTGTAAGTGAAGGAAGGTGGCTGGACAGGGTTTGGAACATAAATTTTTGAATTCGAAGTGAATCAAGCTACTGGGCCAATCCAATGTGGAGATATAATATACATGTAATAAATATAACATTATGCTGAGGACTATTTTAGAAATGCTCATGTATGATTGTATTACTATAAAAGGTTGAAATGTTTTTGGAATGCCATTCATGGCAATTGTACCTTTTACTAGTGAATTTTATTGCTTTTTCAGTATTGTACCATAGGTTACTGTTATAGGCTTTACTGCACAGAATTTTTATTTGTGCATTAAACTTGTTGAAAGTTTCTGTGCTGTTTGATAATTTAATATTCATGATTTATGACAAGTTTCATGCAGTTTGAACAATTTTCACTGCATGGTTGCTAGGCAAATGTGTGATTGAACTTCTGTGAGCATTTTCTCGAAATCACTGATTTGAGATCGCACATGTTTATAGAGCGATAACTTTTTAAATAAGAAGTGACTAGCTGGACTTATTGACAACACCTGTCATTTTGGATTATAGTATTATAATGTTAATTTTTACCAAGGACTGACAGTCGTCCGTGGCCAAACGGATAAGTGACCAGACTGATGTTCTGATGAACTCGGGTTCAAACCTCAGCTGTGCCATTTTTTTTTTTTTAAAGTAATAAAAATTTAATGTATGTGTCTTTGAGTTTGACATAGTTGCTGTGTTTATATATGTACAATTTTGAGGGATATATTGAAGGAGATGCTTTTGCTAGATCTTGTGTATGTCATCCACTGAAAGTGGAGGGTTCATCACCAACTCCAGTGCGTTCACATCTGTAGATCTGTATATTGACTATACTTTCTTCTTTGTTCCTTGTAACGTTTGTGTGTTTGTGCCTTCTTGACAGAACGTTTGTATTTTTCTGTCTTTTTTATATTTTTTTTTTTATTTCAGGGTGTAGTTGAAGAGGATATACTGTCATGTACTGTAGAATGGAGTGATCTGGATCTAGATCTCATTCAGATTCAGTGTTTCAAATATTAAGAAAAAAAAAAAACGATCGTCAAGCTTGGTGATAAAACTTAACCATCATTTACTGATTAGCATATTTTTACTAAAATGAGTGTTTAAAGCTGCACGCACACGCCTCCCACCTACTCCCAAAGGAACATGATGCAGTCATAGAACTTCACGGCTACATGATAATGACTGAATAAGTATAAAGTCCGGCAAGACTTCGAGACTATTCGGCCTTTAGTTCGGCTAGCCATGGCCTTTTAAACAGTCGACCAATTTGCTTCATTTTTGTTTCTATATCATCTTAAAACTATGTCTTCAAGACATGCCTGTAACTCAGATTCCAAAATTTCCTTCTTATGACTCAGTTTGAGCGGAGGATTACAATTGTCACCTGCGAGTGCCTCTTTGATCTTAGTTGCAGGAGGGAAGTCATTGCCCTTTGCAATTAGCCCCCTCCTCTGAAGATTCTCCTCAATCCCATTTTCATCCGACAGTCTTGACTTTAAATTCTTTTAAAATCAGATGAAAAGAAGGCAGAAATGTTGCTGTCCGCTCAAACTTTACAAATTCTTAATGTCTATCCAAATGAGACAGGCACATAAATTGGACATAATTGCTGCTTTCTACGATTTGAAAGGCTGCATACATACATGTAATCAAAAAGAAAAAAAAGAAAAAGATGGCAAATGTCCATGACCATGTATTAGAAACTGTATGTGAAATTGACCAAGAATTTGAACACATCGTTGCCCCAGAATTATATTATCTTAACTACACACAACTCTGTTTTGAGAAAATTAGGTCTAAAGTTGAAGAGTTAACCATCTGTACTTAAAGTACCTTGATTTAAATTCCTATTGGTGTAACAATGCATCACAGCATGTACTCTATGTATAACATATTCTGGAGTCATTTTATCGTTATCATTTTTTCTTAACCCCAACTTTTCAAAATGAGTTAGGACAATTTACAATTGAAAGTTATTATGTTGATCAGAATTATATTGTGTGATTGATGGCATTTTACAATTGAAAGTTATTATGTTGATCAGAATTACATTGTGTGCTTGATGGCATTAATGATGCATTTATTTGAAATGTTTACCCCCACCCCCTTCCCCTTTGTCGTAGCATATGTCTTAATGATATCTGGACTTGTGACTGGTTTGGGGTTAGAATACTGAAGAAGACCAGGTCCAACATTATGTTCTTAGATAGTACAGTTTGCAAGTTTTTCTTCGTCACCTCACTCCAGTCTAAAAAGAATACCTACAGCAGAGAAAGATCTTGTCAAGGTGAGTGGCCATTGGTTTGAATCCTTATTATGGTACTTGAACTTCACGAAATGCCTGTGAATTTGTATGTACTTGCTAACAGTCTTTTTGAGGCGGTGGAGGGGGGGGGGGGGGGAGGAGGTCTGTGTCCTGGAGATGATTTCCCTTTTTTTTATGCAGATACATGTTAAAATATCAGAAAAACAGGGGAAGAGAATCAACTTTCTCGAACGGTTGCCATGGTAACGTCGCCATCTTGGGTTTGGTGTCTGTAAAATGGGTAATTCTGAAATCTCTCTCCTCCGCCACATTTCAGTGGCACTTCATAAAACTTTATGAATACTTTGTCTGACATAATATCTACAGAGTAACATGGTTTCAGCCTCTTGGTAGGCAAAAAAATTTAGAAAATTTTGAATATGCCTTATAGTGAAATTCAACTTTACCTTTTTTTTTCATACTAAAAACCCATTTTTCTCTAAAACTTACCAACCGAATAGGCCGTGTATATTTTTTTACGTTACGCTCTATGTACGTCTTTCAACCTCCTGGTGGAGGTTATCTTGATGGCCGTGTATACGTACTTTTTTTTTTTTTCACGTTGTATAAATTATATATGCCAAATTTCGTGAGAGTCAATTTAGAAATGTAAAAGTTACTAGAAGTTCACAGCAAAAACACGGACTGAAAAAAACCAGGGTTTTAGAAAAATGCGTTTAAAGTTCTTTTTTTTTGTGGGGTGGGGGATGGGGGGAGGGGGAGGGGGGAATTGATGAAGAGTTTTTTATTTGGCTTTTAGACTCAGAACAGCCTTCTTTCACATACTATCCCTCTCTCCATGACATCGGTGTCTTTTATTGCCTTTTTCTGCCCTTCTAGGCATATCTTTTTTAAAAAAAAATTTGCCACCCTTTCTTCCCCCTCCCCCTCCTTCCCCATTCATTATAATTGCTCCCATAGAGTCACTTGCAGGTTCTTGAGGACCTATATGTGGCCTCCATATCTTTCTCTGTAAAAACCAAGAGTGTCCTGACCTTTACTATAGCAGATAGTTCACAACTGTGTTCTGAAGCAACAGAAATAAAGAAAATTTTACTATTTATAGGACGTGAAAACTCATGTTAGAGTGCCCCCGCGGGGGCCCGAGGTATGTAAGTACATTCTTTGCTCCCACCTGCAGGCAGTGAAAGCCTGCCATTGTGGGGTGTCTCCCATAGAATGCCATCCTCGACGTTCCAGGGGTGACATCTTTTCTGTCTGTCCATGCTCCTGTCCTCCGTCATGCTCTCCTTTCTCTTACCTTCTTGTAAATGTATCTTATCGTATTTGGTACAATATAGCTGTGATTGTGCTGATGTGCCGTTAAATTTAATCCTAGCACAAACAGTCATGTTAGAGTGTCTGATGAAAGCTTTCACTGATAGTCTTGAGTGCTCATGAGTTTTCCCTAAGAGCGGTTGTCCACAGTCCATCCCTGACATTGAGGCTCAAAGATATTGCCATAAGAAGTAATAATCAGGTGTTTTATGCTTCCTTTACGTGTATCCGATCACGGGATCAAGGGCCTGTAAGATTGTTAACAAATGATTTTCTTTTGTTAAAGAAATATAAACTTCTGATTTTGAAAGGCCTGTGACATTTGGCAGGTTACATGATAATTGTAAGTAGTCAGATTTCTTATCTTTATTCCTCTTTTCTCTGCTGTGCTGAATAGAAACGCTCAGAGAAGTGAAAGTTTCTTTTTCATACCATTCTGTTCTTTCTCTAAGACAAATGATCTCACGGTGATCACAATGGTCTTTTATACACATGTGTATATACTAGAAGAGAACCCAATCCCTGTGTGGGAGATTATTTAAATATAAGTCAAACCGACACTGTGAATTAAAATGTATGACAAGCTCGCGAACCTCGATGTTGGTGTTTTGGGTTATTTAACAGAATGTTAAAAAAAACGTGTTGAGTTTGTGTTTTGAACGTGTCATGCTATCGAACGTGCAGTTTGAATCACTCTCGCGAGTTTACTATTTGATTATTATAATTATAGCCTTATTGAAAAACGTCAAACATAGACAATTTTTGTCGGCTTTGTAGTAAGTAGAAATACAGATCTTTATGCCACAATGTTGTGTGCCAATCGCATATGGAAACATTTAGCAGTTTTCGAGTTCATAAGCCTTTTATGGGAATGTTGCAGATGTATACTATAGACTAATACATAAACCCGTTCTGTGAAGAGGGATTATTGAATCAGGAATTTTAAGTTCGATGATAATTTACAAACATTTAGAAAAACAGCTACAAATTATATATACATGTAATATTGTCTAATGAAAGAAGGGAACAGAAGGGGCTGTGTACCAATGTGAATTATGAGCGCCTAGTAAACCGAACAAAACAAAGGTGTGACAGAAGCAAAAAGGTTATTTTACAGTGTCACTGCTTAAACATTAAACACTGTAAAGTACAACAATAAATTAGCCTACCTCCATGCAAAATGTTAAATATTGCGTTCTTTCTCTTTTAAACGGGAGTCTTCCAGTTAACGATTGAACTGAGTAGAAATCAGGCTGAGTGTGTGGTACGGGCTGCAATTCATCACACTACCCCTTCCATGATATCCCTCCTCCTCCTCCGCGCCACCCCCCCTCCCGCACCCCCCCCCCCCCCCCCCCCCCCCCCCCCCCCCCCCCCCCCCGTTATCAATGTACAATTCGGATCAAACACTCTCACAAATTTATTATTCAGTTATTACCACATTTTTAGAATAAAGTCAAATATAATGAGCTTTCTTGAGCTTATGTAAGTAGAAACACAGATCTTTATGCAACCATTCTTTGTGCCAAATTTCAAAAGGGTCCATTCAGCAGTTTTCGATCCATAAGCCTTTTCTGGGTTTTGTTGCAGATTTATAGTATAAAATATATATACATGTATATTCATAAGTGACAGATTATTTTTTATCAGTTAAAAAGGTCACAGAGTATATTTCCTCATATATGACCTTGACTGGTTTACACTGGCATCAGACAAAATAATGCTGGGAAAATATGTAACCTTTTCTCTTCCTACAACAATTTACATTTAATTCTCCTGGTTTCGTAGAATTTGCACATATGACAATATAGTTCTGAGTGGTAACGTGAATATTGAGATTGGACAAAATGCATCTGTGGATTTTGTCAAATCTAGATCGATGTTGATTATAATTCTTTGTGAGATGGAACAGTCAGCAATTGTGATCCGATGCGGATGAGGGTAGTAACTAAAAAATCGTAAATTTGGTAGTTAGGACAATATAGGAGGCGACGACATGTTAAGTGCTTTTTTAATGTGGTGTTAACAACCCACGGTACTTTCGACTATTGCAGGATTTGGCAAGAAAAAGCCGTGGAAAACATAATTATCTTAGTTGTCCGTAGCTCGCGAAAAAGCTATGCAGATGATTTAAATGCAGGTCCCTGCCTCGGGAAAAACAAGTATCGACGAACTTTGCGTTGCTTTGTTCTGGATGAAAAAATACCAGACTCACTATCACCAACAGTAACTGAAGATGCCCTCCGCCATCACATCAAATGTGCACGGACGGACATTTCCAGACTTTTGTATGGTATAGTGCTACCACAGAGTTACCACCAGTGTTTGAGTATAGTTTGCAGAACGATCCGGATGGTGGGTTACAACCGATATGGACAAGCAAAGCCTCAATCCCGAAACTCAGGCCAGAATTGCTGACCTGCAAGTGTAAGAACCAAAACAGAATGAACATGTGCCACTGAACATGTGCCGCTGCGTCAAGAACCTTGTTTCGTACATGGTGCATGCATGTTTTTCAAATCTATAAAATAAAAATGTATATGCGATCAGTGGTGGAGAGCAAAGCATCTTCAAATTGCAGTCTGGTGACCTGCTGGTTGAATGCAGGGCACACCGCCATTCTGAGGCACTATTGAAGGCCAAAATCTTTTTGGATGTGCCCGTAAGTGTGACGCCTCACAAGAGCCTGAACAGCTCTAGAGGCGTCATTAGAAGCCGAGACTTAGATGGCTGCCCCGAAAAAGAAATAGTCGAAGGCATTGCAGGAGTCATTAACGTCCGGTGTATTAGCATACGCGGCGGAGTCGACACACCAACACCATCGGCAAGCATCAAGGCGGGATACCGTCAACTGAAGATGGACCCTTACTCCCAAATCCCATGCGCTGTTTTAAATGTCAGCGATTCGGCCATACTCAGACACACTGCAGGCATGCCGCCATCAGTGCTCGCTGAGGAAAAGGGGGACATTCTGATTCAGAGTGCACTGCAGTCCCAAGTGTCCCAACTGCCAAGGCGAGAGCACGGCGTTCGACAAGAACTGCCTGAGATGGCAAGAGGAAAAAGTCATTCAGTGCTACAGAGCCACTCATAGCACCACGTTTACCGCTGCGTGTGAGGCAGTATGCCCTAGATCTTCAGTGACGAGGTCCAAAAGTTTTGCTCAAGTTGTGAAAAGGAGCACCAGGAGCGTCAGCACCAGCGCTCCTGGACCATCAAACGCAAACGTGATGACGGATTCCAGTGGGGGCTTTTGCAGGAGGGCACCCACTGAAAAATCCAAGGGTTCCTGGAGATTCTCGTCACAGGCGAGGGCCTATGGTGCTGGGGTCAAAACCTCAAACAGGTTTGCCGTCCTTCCATATGGAGGGAACCAATTGCTCCCTGTATGTAGATGACTTCCTCATGTGCTACAGGACCCAGAGGATGCCTACCATTGAGAGACAACTTCTGACAACCTTGGGCACCCTTTAGGGATGGGTGGATACCAACGGTTTCAAGTTTTCCACACAAGAATCTGTAGCTGTTCATTTTTGCAGAAAAAGACTGCATTGCAGGGATCCGGATCTGTTTCTCAGTGAGAAACATCAGATTCCTGTCAAGGATAAGGCCAAATTTCTGGATGTGATATTTGATCGAAAACTGACCTTCATTCCCCATATCAATCACCTGAAAACTACTTCCTCGAAAGCATTCAACATACTTAAGGCGGTATCAGGTGCGGAATGGGGTGCTGATGCAGACTCCATGCTGGGCTTGTACTGTTCCCTTGTCCGCTCTAAACTAGACTATGGTAGCATTGTCTACGGCTCAGCTAAGCAATGCTGCCTCCGAAAATTTGACACAGTTCACCATCAAGACCTTAAACTATCCGTGGGGGCATATCGCACGTCGCCAGTGGGGAGTCTATACGTTGCGGCCAACGAATCCTCAAACTGTCCCTTCAGCCTACAAACATGCCTTTGAACCCAGCTTCGTGGACATGTTCGAGAGATCTCCCGGTGTCACTCCCACCTTCGGCGTCCGCTTTCAGTCTTTGCTAGCGGAGGCTGGGTGGAAGGGTGAGGTGAGATTTAACCCACTTTCAAGCATCCCGCCGTGGCGAATCCAAAGACCATATGTGATCTTTGACCTAGCAGCGGGAAGTAAACGAGACATCCCCAAGAAGGTATTTGAACAGATGCTTACAGGGGTGATTTCTGATCACTCAGACTCTGAGCATTTGTTCACAGACGGATCCAAGGAAGACAAAGCCGTCGGTGTCGGCTCATTCTCTGTCCTGGGGAACACATCCTGTGGCCTCAACCCAAAATCCCCCATCTTCATGGCTGAGGCTAAGGCCATCAATATGGCTTTAGACAGCATTAGTAGGTCTACACATAACAATTTTGTGATCATTTCAGACTCACTCTCCCTACTCTAGGCCTTGAATAAACCCACTTTTAGGGATGATATCATAACTCACATCCTGCAACGCCTTCAGAGTCTATTCAACAGGGGGCGGCGTGGATTCGCGTTCTGCTGAGTACCGAGTCACGTGGGCATTGCAGGAAATGAGACAGCAGAGACCATCGCCAAAGTCGGCCTGATTTTAGATCCCCTGGCTGAGGGAATCCCCCATCTGGATCTCAGGCCGATCACCAACGAGTACATCAAATCGCGATGGCAACAGCGATGGAGTCTGTTGATTCAGACTGCAAACAAACTTGATCCAGTCAGAGCTTGGATCTTGGTCCTCAACCACCGGTGTCTGGGTCACTCTCACTTCACTCACTCTTTTCTTCTCAGAAGAGAAACACCCCCATTGTGTGTGGCCTTCAGCTGACAGTCACACACATACTACTCGACTGCGCCGACTTCAGAGACGCTCGAGAAGCCCACTTCTATTGTATAACATATAATATTATAACATCACTATATAGCACATGACTGGCATGCGGCGATCCCCAGGGGACGCCGTATAATCGCTTACATCCATCTTTTTAGTTTTGCTATATATGTTCAATATTTGATTATCCCTATTTATATACACATTTGATATTCTTTTATAACGTATAAAAGCGTCGTTCAACATTACATTTTATATAGCTATATTTTGATCAGCCTTTTAATGTGTAAAATATACCTACCGTATTAGACACAATATGGCCGTCATCGTGCTGATGTTTTTGGCCTTGAAAATGGTATTTTTCTCGGATCACGAACATGTGTATTACAGCTAAAAACAAAACAAGACAGTATAGATTGACAGTATTTGTATGAAAACTTTTGATTATGATATTTTTGCGTTTTGAGAAAAATGATTACTGGTGGATTTCGACTATATCAATTAATTACGACTAAAATGAATTGATATTACTTACAATTTTTATAGTTCGTACGTCTATGTTTATTGATAAAGTATTCGTTGTTTTTGTTTTGTTTTGTTTTAGGCATTTATTTATTTTAAATCTACATGTTGTGACCTCCTAGGCACTCATGGACCCCCCCCCCCCCCCCCCCCCCCCCCGCCCCAACCCCAGAGACAGGTGACTCCCACTTGAAATGTGATCAAGAATCGATATATTATCGTATAAAACCGGTGGTTGCGTTTAGATTTGATTGTACATATATCACGAACTCCCTAAAATGAAGCCCTCCGAGATTTCACGTCCGTACTCCACTACTACTACAAAGAGTAACTTCGCCTTTGCTCGTTTGGGTTTTTTTTTTTTTTTTCGTCATGAAAATCTTAGAGATCATTAAAGTGTTTCAAATGAGTGAATGTATTTGTTTTCTTTCATTATTTGTGAGGACTGGTGTATAACCATGCAGCCTTAAATAAGCCAATGTCCACTTGTCCAGTATTTGAATTCCACTGAGGATATCCATTTTTCCTTTCTTTCTTTCTTGCTCGTGCTAGCTGCTTTGCCTCCGATACAGCCTAATGACAATAATTGGTTGATATGTGTATATTGACTGCAAATGTTTCTTTTGTATGTATGTATGTGCATTTGTGTCTTAACTCATTCAGTACCTCAGTGGATTCCCCGTTCTCTAGTTCTGGTCAAACCGTCGGCGAACGCTGATTTTCCGTTCTTGACTTTAGATGTAGTTTCGCATTCATTATTTTATCTATGACGTTCCTTGAGAAACTACGAAGAGAATGCACTGTAATATATCATAGCATGACTTTAATTAGTTTAACCCCTTCTTTGCGGTCCATTTTTCATTCCCCAATACAATGCTGATTTTGGCTTGTTTGGTTAGCCATTGTGTCAGCGCACTAGGCTCTTTCAGGGCCATATCTCATCATACTGGCTATGTAAGACAGGCCTAGACTTTGCTGGAGGCCCTCCTCTCTTCAATGTTTTCCCTTATCTCCTATACTCTCTCTCCATAGTGGTAGGCCTAGATCAAGATCTAAATGTAGAATCTATATTTTTGTTGAGGACAAGGGACCAGGCTGATGATCATTACTACTTGATCTCGATATCTCAGAGTCCGACTCTGTCTCAGACACATTCATATTCTGACCCAGAACCATCATCTTCAGCCTTCTCACTCAGTGAAATACCCATCGATGTATTTAGATGAAAAAGAAATGTATGAGCGCGTTTCTGAGACATTTTGGTGCGATTGTAGCCGTCTACTAGACAATTGTTTACATTCTGACGAACTGTATGTAGAGGTAGACTGTAGTCGCAGCAGTACAGAAACAAACAAAGAGACAAACAAACAAACAAAAACACAAAATATCGGAATGTGTATTTTTCATTGCTGAATCCGAATTCATCCAGGACTTCTGTTTTTTTTTTCCATACAGGATCATTGTAGAGACATGTCTATCATGACATATAGTGGATGGTACGGCATATAAAGATCGGGGAACTGTAGTATCGGCGATACGTACTTAACCCATTTATGCCCATTGTCCTTTTTTAAGGACACTTTAAAAAACGACCATTATTTACACAAATTAATATTCTAAAAAGCGGTGATTCTTTCCTTGTAAATTCCAAAAGGCTGAATTTGATTTCTACATAGCTATTAGCTTCCAGTCCGATTTTCAAAGGCGCAATTTCTTTCGTTTACTTCCTGGGAGGACAAAATTGAGAGAAACTGTAGTCATCCGAAAAGATAGGTCTAAATTTTATCAAAATTATGATGAAAGCAAAGCAATTATTGTTTGTATTTGTAAATATAGATCTAATGTTTACATTAGTAACGTGGTTTGGCAAGAAATAGTCAAAACAAGTGCTCAAGTGCCTGAAAAGCATGTGTCCTTTTTTTAACGACAGTGGGCACAAATACCCCCGTGTTTTTCCATATGGCCCTATCCTTTTTTAAGGACAGTGGGAAAATAGAAGTACAAAAATGTGTATGAGATCATCTTCTGACGGTTTACATTTGCACTGTAAAAGCCTCAATCTATTTAGATAGCCAGGTTCAACTACTGTTTATTAGTATGAGCTTTTTTATTATAATTACATGTGGATTTATATATAAAGGACTGGACGGTCAGTGCGCTAGGGCTGGTGTTCACATCATCTGTGTCCCCCTCATGTCAGATTGCACCAATCTGAACCAAATGGCTGATTTTAATTGCTTTTTGTCAAGAAGAAACCGCCCAATTATGCTGCAGACTGGTGCAATCGACACGATGCACATGCAGGGTGACTCTCCTCAAGCACTGACCCTCCAATCCTCTGGATTTGGTTTGATCCTGCTGAACATTGAAACTCACAATTGGACTGTCCTATCTTGCTAACACCTCAGTGGCATTTGTGCTCATATGGGACAGCTGCAAGTTTTGAGCATTATGTCCTGTATTATTCTTATTGTTGCTATTGAAAGTAGTAGGACGGTGTAAAATGTGTCTGGATTTTTTCTTAAATTTCAGGCCCACCAAGCTACTCACACTCCATGAACTGAGTCAGCTTAAGGACACAGATGACGATCAGTTTGCGTCAGCAGACATTTACATTGTACCGCCAAGTGACTAGTACGATTACCTGACGAAGATCATGTGAATGAAAATATTCAAGAGAATTCAAGATAATCAGTTAACAAGTGAGCTGTTTGGAAGACAATTTGCGCAACCGGACCAGTTAGGCTTTAAAAGGAGTGTTGCACTGGTTTATACCAGGCTGTTCAGAAACACTCCTACAAAACGCCAGAGGGTGGCTGATGAGATTCGCCACAGTGGTATTGGCCATCACCTGCAGTCAGTGCCAAGACAAAAAAGATGAAGCTGAGTGGCCAATCTTCTATGTGACACTTGCACTAATCTCTGCACCAAAAGTGTGCTGACGAATTTCATTTATGAACTTATCTTCTAGAGAACCTATCATGCATGTACAATAATGTATATAAGAGCTCATGTCTAATTTGATCTAGTTTTAATTTTAGAAGTAGCCGAAGGATAATACAATCAAAGTGCATTGTTGACTTTAGTAAAGTTGTTATTTTTTCTTGCTTGCATGCATAAATGCACCTAATATAATGTCAACGTGTATCATATATTACCATATATAATCAACATATATCGTCGCATTAAGCATACTGAATAAATTTGTACGTGTATCTGTGTGATAATAAGTTGTTAAAAGTTTTGTTTTCAGTGATGAGAATTATAGGAGAGAGAGCACTTGGTTACCCCCTTTGTGCCCATCGTCCTTTAAAAAGGACAGAATAAAAATGCATTTAAAACAAAAAATAAAAAACAAACTTCATTATTTCCCTCAGTTCCTTTCATTTGAAAGCCTTTTACATAATATACGTGAAATTTATGGTGAATTTCAACTGTGGGCATAAATGGGTTAATACGTCATGGCAGTACAGGTTACAATCGTCATGATGTACAAGTTACGTCATACAGGGGATGAAGGAAATAATGGTGCGGAAGTGTTGATAGTGTTAGGTCCATATCGAAAAGAAAGTTTAGACATGAGGGACAGTCTCAGTAACGAATTCATTACCGGTACACTTTAAATGATGACAGTTTAGTGGCCTATAGGGACAGATCTGGGTCAAGATATAGTTATAATGATGAGAAAAGCTATTAAGGAACGGGGAAATATGGGGAAAGGAGGGGGGAGAGCATCCTGACGGTGATTTTTTAATATATATTATTACTAGCGGTCGACTATTTTAACCTTTCCACCAAATTCAGCACATCTTGGATTTGGCGTCTCGAAAATGGCTTACTTTAAAATCTATCTCCTCCGTCAAATTTCCACGAAACTTGATGAAACTTGGTGAGCGTATTATATGACATAATATGTGAGACAAGTTTCGAGATATAGGGCAAAAAAAGCAAAAACGTGACCTCAGGTCAAAATGGAGTTCTTGACACCAAAGATCTGATTCTCCTAAATATATTTTAGAACTTTGTTTTCTGATCCTATTATGTTGTGTTTTTACCAAGAATCGTCCGAAATCGACCAACCATTTTGACATGGTACTTTGCGGAGTCTTTCTGCATATATTACAATAATAGAACCGGAACTTGCCGCATACCGTTGTTTTCGTCTTTTTCCGCCCTTTCTCATGGTGCCGATGCGTATGAATACAAAGCATGACATCCGAGTGAAAGAAGGTACAAAAGTTTGTAAACACTACCATGTTGTACGAACTTCACCTTGTAACTTCGAGAACTCCCGATGCTTTCCTTTTCGATACGGACATAAATACGTAGTTTGAATGAACAAATAAACTTCTTCTGACACACAACGTCTTCATTTTCTTTGCATAATACTGTTTTTAATCGTGCTATAAGATAAACTATGTGGCCAACATCCGATCAGCATCTGTCAGAGCTACCAAAAGAAAAAAAAAATAATGGCGTCCTCGTCAGCTGACGAGCGACACTTAGCAAGCTTCTGAATGTTGGATTTACACACAGAGACGGTCCCAAATAAATTATTCAGGATAATTTGGCGATATACAATAGAAATCTGTCCAATAACTGTTATGGACAAAAAATTCAGCGACGATGAAGACACGATCGTCGCTGCCACGCACACCAGATCTAGATCTGTACTGAGACAAGAATCCATATATATATGGACCAACACGGACCAGAACAAGAATAGAAACATCAGATGAGGAAGCCAGTCAGTTTAAACTTATTATATACATGTTGTATCAACCATCCTTCATAACCCTTACTACTCAAAGCCTAGCAATATGCTCAGGAGTGCCTCCTGAAAACACACACAAACACACACACACACACATTCTTGTCTTCGCGACATTATCCGGTCTACTCTTGGATCCTACATAAAGCGGTCACATATTTTTTCTCAAATAAATTACTTGAAACTTACCTGAGTGAAACCAAACAAGTGTGCCATCACTGGTACTGTATGTTCATGTGTTGCACAAAGTTTAAACAAATTTGAACAACTTTAATGAATTTTTGTTTTTTCACTAACATTAGGCAGTCGCATGTGGTGCCGCTGCATTTTACCTACAGAAAGTGGTCATCTATTTTTAGCACAGATGTTGGGTGAATTTTGGTTGGGATGAATAGGCCTACTATGGAGAAAGAAAACGTATCTTTTCCAAAGGCCATTGTCGTTGGAACTATTTTTGCAGATTTTATACATGTAGGACGTAGAACTGCCTTTGATCTCTTTTTGTATGAATTAGATCTATGTTCTACTGTTAACTTTGGTGTGCTGGCGATTTTTTTACGATTCTCTTGTCAACCGAGTGGTAAATACTGGTAGCTAAGGTTTTTTTTTTTTTTTTTTTGCTAATTAAAAGAAAAGGTAGAAAGGAAGACAAATGGCAAGCTACATCATTTAAAAGTAATTTGGCACCAGACTCGCAAATTGTTCACGTGCAGAAAATGCTTTAATTGGGTTACTTGCCAATAATATGTGCATCAAACTTAGAACTTGACAAACCAAATTAAATCGACGCTCCTCTTTGTCACTCTAACATGCTTAAACTATCACGGAGAAAAAAAAAAAAAAGAAAAAGAAAAATGACAACAGAATGCAGTCTTTTTCTAAATGATGACTGTCTTTCAAAACTGCTGTAAATATCACAAATCCCAGTGCCTTCTGCAATTTCTAGTGATAACCTTTTACATTACAGCATAATAAACATTTAATGAACAAAAGGACCAAACTCTTGGCAAACATCAATACAAAGTGATCAATTTAGCACCACTGGAAAATCATGTATACTACAACAAACCGTGTTGCTAACAAAATATAACATTCGTTTTTCAATTTCCTTACGGAAAACAATCACCAATTTACATCTCTTAATTTAGTGAATTCCATGATCATAATGTTTGCATTATGTGCTTTTTCTCCAAATGTATCAGAGGCTTTCTTTCACAAGTTGAGATATAAAGAACTGAAGGGTTCTTGGATAATAATATAGATCTAAAACTTTGCCTCAAAGAACAGTTACAATGACCACCGGTGCCTAATGACTAGTCTGTTGAATGATATTGCATAGGCTAAAAGTCTCAACTTAAAGGGGTAGTGCAACATCATTTTGTTGTGTCAAGTTTCTTTTTGTTTTTGCCTCAGATGAAATGTTACGGTTATTGTAAACCCACTGACATGCAAATTAGAAACCGGTGTCTTCTTAAATTTGAGATTTTAACACTTAAAGAGACGGGATCGTCCGGACCGCTCGGTTTTCCGTAATTGACCGTAAACCGGACGTGACGTCATCTTTTTCCGGAAGGCACGTAAACAAGACGCTTGAGTGGGCCTATTCAAACAATGGTGTATTGTGTGGCTGAGAACTAACTGTCGGTCGCAAGATAGTCAGGCATTTCCAAGGGCTCCTCGTTGCTCTGTGATATTTCTCACCATGTCATTTGAACTTCGGATTTATCGCCCCAGTTTGAAATTATCGTCATAATAAGTATGCGCAGCTCAATAGACACTCCTTCAAAAGGTATAGAAAACGACCTAATACTAATAGAACAGTGAGAAATTCCATGCCCAAAGATGAAATCCTCTTGAACAGAAGAGAAGAACAGAAATCAAAGGCCCCATGGCCCACTCAAGTCCTCTCAAGTGCTCCGAAACTACAGTCAAAAGAAATGATGATCAAGAGAAGAATATCAAGTAGATGTAGTCTCTTTGTTTATACCATATTGAATAATAACGCAGACTCCCCTGACCATTTGACCCACTCAACAAGTT
>JBCEWB010585298.1:0-13769 GCA_039654565.1 Peronia peronii | reverse complement strand
GGGTTTGGTGACAAGAGGAACTGGAGATTCCTCCCCCCCCCCCCCCCCCCCACCTTAAAAAAAAAACAAAAACAGTATAACGGGGAAAAAAAACTCAGCCAATCAAATACTGTTTAGGAAGAAAACAAAAGTTACGTTATCCTGACAAGAGAGAAAACGGCGGAGGTGGTGGTCTGTGGTAGGACAGGAGTCAAAGTGACCATGTGGTTTGGCGTTTGCTCCATGGTGAAAACAACTCACTTTGTGAGGTTGTGGATTCGACTCCCTTTGAGGGATGGAAGGTCATGAAGATCGAAACCTGCATTTTTTCAGTGACTCAATGGTCCCCCGACTTCCCTGGGCAGGGAAATCTGATGTCTGTTCTTCTGGGATAAGGGCTAATATGTTTTGGAAGTGCTGTGTGCATGTTACGCAAGTTAAAGAACCCTTGTCAGTTAAAAATCGATGAGGAGTAGGCAAAGTGCTGCTGTCGTGCAAAATTTTCAAATTCCCAATTTCTACCCACAAAAATTCTCACCAAAAACAGGCAGCCACTTAAAGCCGTGATAGGATTGAAAGGCTTGAAAATAAACAAAGAAACAAACAAAAAGAAGTGCTAGGAGCGGGAGAAAAAGGGGTAAGCTTCACTGTACTCTCTGTTACTTGTAAGAGGTCTCTCCTAGGACATAACAGGACAAAGACAAAGAGTAAAAACTGAATAAATTAGCCAGAAATAAAACCTATTATTATTGATGATAAATGGTGAATAAATGAATAACTAGGACAGCCCTTATCCAGTTGGGCACCGGACAGTGCCAGACATTCACTATTTAAAGTGGTGTTAAAGTTATAGCCGAATATGGCAGGGACAGAGAATATGAACATGTCATAACAAACAAAGACACAAAACAAACATATAAACAAACAAACAAGAAAGAGACAAAATGAACAGACAAAATGTGGCTTTGTGGTCTGATTTTTTTAATCTGTATTTAAGTTAACTGAAGCAAAATTCTCCTATAAAACATTTTTTGTGCTCCACCATGAAAAATGACAGAAATACACAAGAAGACAGCATTCAAAAATATGGAGATTAAAAATATGACACTCATGACTGAAATCTGAAACTGAAGTGGTGTATCAGAATTTGAATATAATATATGTATCACTTTCAAAGTCTCACAAGTCCAAATATAGTGGTGACAAAAAAGGTGTTAAAAGATCCACAAGCAAAAATTAAAATGACATATCATGGGGTCAAACAAACTGGTATTACTATTACTATGTAAAAATGTCAAACTGATTAAAGAAACTCTTCATCAAAACACACTGATTGAAAGAATCATATACTCATAGTAATTTATATTACACAAGGATGTTGATGGTTTACACTACTCGAGAGATACAGGTCACAGCCATAGATAGACTTTTGAAAAGTTAACACAATCAGCTGGATTCAAAAGAAATGCAATAATTTCCTTGCTTTGAAACACCAGATCATAATGAATGTATAATGCATTGCTCTTGTGTTGGCAATCACAGTTCAGAAGTACATCCATGGACCATGAACTGTTTTAGAGCCCGGTTTCTTTGGGTATTGTTCTTTCCATTGATATTACAATAACATTCTCCAGCTGACTGGTTTCATAACTGATATTAATACATAATCATGAATGAAAAAATGTTTGATTGATTCTCAGTCGCCATGTAATGACAATGTTTTTAACTGGCACATTTTTGTTTAGTTGTTTTTATTACTGTCTTCCCCTTAAGAGCACTTAACTCAACTGTGATGTGCATAACAGAGAAAAAAAAGAACCTTATGTAAATGCCACATTCTGGATCTTGGGTACCAGTATGTAATAAATCACCCAGGCAGTTGGATAGTATGATACTGATGCTCAATGTCTTAGTCTAAAATAGGGACCAGCTGTTCTGGATGAGTTCCGGTCCTTCTCTTTGTCAGACACCACAAGAGCTATTAAACAAGGAAAGGAAAGAACAAAAAGAAAAATCACTTTTCAACTTTCTGCTTGAAATGCACGTCATGAAAAATTCTGTAAAATTCATGGTGAAAGGAAAATATTGCCCTCTTTTATGATAATTTTGTCAAATTTTTGTATGCCTTACATTTTCAATAAAAAGAAGGGGAACAATTTTTTCTTTATCTTCGATGTCTGCTTGGACCCCTTAAAGGGAAGTAATTAATTTGATACAAAAATAATCCCAAAATATGTTCAGAATTTCTTAAGTACTTTGCTTTTGCAGGAGATACACATCCTGTTCTTGCAATAAGTTATACCCAATGGATCTTAAGCAAAAGGTATGCCCATGACTGACTAATCCCATGACAAAAATCATATTTTCACTACTGCCTTGGAAAATATAATGTGACATCTAAAAAATAAATGGCAATCATCAGTTCATGTAAGCACACTGCACTTAAAGACCATGGTTTTTACAGAAAGACAACTCCTGCCATTCCCATATTTCAGTGGTTCATTTGGATGATAGGGAATCAAACATCTATTTTAACTATCACTAGTATTCAACTTCAGTTGATATATTTAAGGCGCTTTCAAAGATGATTAACCAATGTCATTTGCTAACAAATAACATCAGAATAGCAAGACACCGCTTTCATTAAAAGCTTTCTGATACAATACTGATGCAGAATCACTCATGCAAGACCAAACTATTTACTATAGTATCACTTTTGACACCTTCTAACTAATGCATAATACTATGCACTTCATTAAAGATCATTTTTTATTAAAAACCCACTTCAACTGTCATCAAAGTCTAGACCTTCAGCAGTGTTAAATATTTTTGGATAAGCTTAAGAAATTATACTAACACAACAAAGCAATGGTATTCTGTGAAAGACAACATTATCAACATCGTAGTTTTCATGAGTATGAAATTGGAGAGTGGCAGAGCATGACAAAGAAAGAGCGAGTATATATGAAAGAGAAAGAGAGAAGGACATACAAGTAAGAGAGGGGAAAGACAGTGAATGATAAAAGAGATATTTCTAGCAACATTTGCCATGTGCCAGCACACATATTTCACTAGAAATTTATACAATAAAAAGGAATTTGACTTGATTTATTCACCATTACACTAGTAAAAATGAAAGGGGATTACTGCAATAAGTGTATCTCTAGGAAACTTCCATCAGATAATTCAAATTTCCATATTGGTATTTAAGAGATCTTACAGGAAAGATGTATGTACATATATGGTTTGACATTTCAGTAAATAGATTTCTCTTTCAAATCACTTATCATGGAATGTGATGTTCAAATTCTTTTTAATTTTATATCCACAGTAAAATTGGAGTAAAAATGAACATCGGACTTTAAAAACTCAACAATGGAGAGAAAAAATGTAAACATGTATACATTACTTGTATTATTTCTTATATCTTGGTATTCAGAATGATATTGATGGGTCTTAAAATCAACATTCCTTTTGGGGGGTGGAGGGTCTTGAAAATGTTGTTTTTTTGTTTTTTAAATGCTTGAACTAGGAACTTTTAAATATAAGCTTCAGACTCATTGGTGGGTGGAGGGTCTTCAAAATGTTTTTTTTTTTTTAATAAAAATGCTTGAACTAGGAACTTACATTAATAAGCTTCAGATTCAGCTTCAGCAGATTAAAATTAGAGGAAAAGTGTGAAAAATTTGTTGTGTCTTGAGTTAGCTATTTTCAAAAGCTTAAGGTCCTGGAGGATTGAACGTAATCGTCTGATATTTTGTACATTAATGAAATAGCTCCACACAAAAAATAATAACTCTTTTTTTATTGGTCATACAATGTCGGTCACAAATTTTTTAAATATGTGTGTTGAAAGATTTGTTTGTTTCTCAATTTTCCTCCAAATATCCAATTTTCCTTCATGAACATGAATAATTTTAATAATTAATAATTCTAATAAATGAATGCATATAACTGAAACATATGCGATAGTGAATATCTATTCAAAAGTTGAAGTCAGTTGGTTCAGAAATAAAACAAATCTTTGGGCAAAAAGTGAAAAAGAAAATACATTTCTGAGAGAATTGCAATTGAATTTTTCACAGTGTTTCTATACATTGTATCCTAATGTAAAGAGACTAAAGTGTCTAAATATAGCAAAAATCTGATTTTGGTATTTTGAGTGCAAGCTTCATTTTCAGGATCCGCACACCTCCCACCCTTCAACACATATAATATTGATAATTATAAACTGACATTTCTTCAGACTGATGGTTAAAAAAGTAACATTTACGGTATTTAGGAAAAAATTTAAGATCTATATATATTACCTCACACTCATGATTGTAAAAGGAAATTGTTCTTCCAGTGACGTATCACATTGGCTATATACACCCTATGCATAGTATTATCTCCTCATGTAAATGACACAGGCATATGGCCAACCTGTTATATCTAGTTCTAAGTTTTAAATGAAACATAAAATCAGTGTAAAAATGGGATATGGATTTTGCTTATTTCTGGGCACCACTAAACCAGTCAATATATTGCATATCAGAAAGAGAGTGAGATAAAAAGTGTTGTTCTTATTTTTTTAAAATCAGATTACTGTATAGCATTTGTGATGTTAGGCTCAGTGTAATTTCTTTGTGCTAATGACAATCATTTTGTAAAGTGTATGCTTTCTATCACAGAACTAACATTGGTGCTTACTGAGGGAAAAAACTAAACATTTAAATACGATATGATTTTTTCTTATGACAGAATCTATGTCTGTGTCAAATACAATCTAATCTTAAATTTTAAATCAGTCTTTCTCTTACACAGTATGGTCATAACATAGAAATTTATATATGGATGGATAAAGTAACACTTTAATTTTTCTTATCAGGCCACACATGGGTGTATGTGTATGAAAAACCTTATGTCATGAATAGAGCACCGATGTAGAGTCCCAATATGTTTTAAATATGATAATCATAAAATTTATAAAGATGAAAAACAATTAATTGGTTTGAAGAGCAATACAGGAAAGAACATGTCTACAGAGCAAGACAATTTCAAATGATTATTATATCCACTGGCTTTCCAATGCCTTTGCATAAGGTTCCTGATCTGAGTTTAGACAGATTTCCAAAACAGATGTAACAGTATTTTCTTTGATTATGATTTTGCTATGACTGAAATCAAGTTAACAATTTGTGGTCAGTTTTAATTGATTAAAATATGTGCCTCCTCAACCCAGCTCCCATGATGTCTTTAAAAAAAAGAAAAAAACAACAAAACAAATGAGACATCATAAACTGCATTTACTAAGAAAACAGAAACTCATAAATCATATAATCAGACTGATATAAAATTATGCCCAACCTTTTTTCTTCAACACAACTCATTATAAACTAGCAAAGCTCTTTCCTACACCAGAAAAATCTCTTATCACCAGCAAAGAGTTTAATCTTGTGAAAAAAAAAAAAAAGCAAAAGTATTTTTGAATTCAGTACAAAATTGACCACAAATAACAACATAAAAAATAAAGACATAAAATTTGTGTGAAGGCTTGGAAATGCAACCCAAGTTAAACTCAAAGTCACAGCCCTTGTGGACAAAATTAGAAAGGCAGAATAAGGTTAATCATTGATCTCATTGACAAGGGGATAGTTTCTATCAGCTGCCAGATGGCTTCCTTGTCAAACCTCAGTCTTGGAAGAAGCTTCATAAAGAAGGTCAACTCTCCTCTTTATTTAAAAGGAATAGCATGGACAAATCTGAAAGACTCATGGTGTAATGAAAATGTATTCCTTGTACTCATTTTATAATTTTTATTCATTATTCATTTTTTAGTGATTAACATTTCAAATTTCAAAATGATTTTTTGTCTACTTCTTCAATTTACCTTTACTTCAAAATGCTTGTTCAACAGCCCCTGTGTCTGGCAAGGAGAAGTAATTCACAAAATTTGAAACAATATAGATACCGGTATTTCTGAAGCTATTGAAGAACTGTGTCAAAAAAATATTTGTAAAATTCTTATGGCTAGGAAAAGTTGGATTTTCAAATTTTTGTTCAGTAGCTCCTTATCACATCAGATATGAATATTCAGTGAATCGCATTCTGAAAATTCACACTACTGTTTCTTCCCCCTACACAATTTAATACTGAAATTGAAAATAAAAAAATGTTTTGGTCTCATTTGCAATTGAGTGTGGTCATACTTTACTACCTTACATTTTTTAATTCTTAATCAGTGTCAGTATATTACAAATTCAGAAGAAAGAAGGTCAAACTGCCAATCAATTTCAAACTGACTATTTCCTGCCATTGGATTTACATCAAACAATAAAGGAAAAAATTTAAACAATTAATTATGTGGTTAAAATTATAAACTTGATATTGTACAAATTAAATCATTTCAAACAAATTCAGAGTCAAATGGATGAGAGGATACTTAAAGTAAATGGTATTTTTTCCAGTGAGCTAATAAACTCAGCCCAACATTAAAACATGAGGATTACAAATGTGGTGCTAACATCTTTGTTCATAAATTGTACAACAAAGTCCAAAACAAACCTATGTCAGAAACTGTTCACTCCCCAAAGCAGAAAAGTAACTTCAAAGTAAAAGAAAAGAAAAACACTCAACAAAATCCAAAGAGCTGAAATTAATGCTCCAAACATAGGAACAAACACAATCAGCATTGAACATCACAGAACAAATTGGTTAAGTGATTTATATATTCCATTGTAAACCCAAGATAAAAAATCTTGTTTTCTTCTATATGTAGAAATATGTATAAATATTTGTCATCTTGGTGCTGTATACTAATAATAAACGTGAAATTGTGTTTAAAAAAAAAAAAAGAAAAAGTGACACAGTATTATATCTTGTCAAATGCTGACAGACATATTAATTGATTCACTTGAATATATTGCTAGGAGCAAGGCACTGCATAATCCCAAGGTATTGGACAGAGCTGCAATGACCTGCTATGACATCTTGATTGAAATCTAAAATATTTTCTCCAAATCCAGTCAATCCAATTCCACCAATCAGATGTAAAGACATAATAAGCTTTAACTAATTTGGTTCTAACCACTGCAGATATAAGACAGAACTGAATCTGTTTCCATAAATTTCATGACTAATTTTTATCATGCTTAAGTCTGGAGTGACTCAGTTAAAGAAATAAATCTTGGCTACCCGTATTTTATATCTCATTATTCATTTGATATGTGTCAATAAATATTTATATGTCCATATTATTTCAAGTTAAAAGAGTTTTGCAGGAATAATTCTCATTCCCTCAAATTCCTCCACAACATGGTTTGCAGTGAATAAACGTTATTTAAATATGACAAAATTTAATGCCTTAAGACAAATTTGTCAGTGAAAGAAATTGAAATGACAAATACAAGGCATAATTGTTTTACAAAGACAACTGACATGGTACTAACCAGAAAAGGGAATTCAACAGTTTGAACTCTTTTATTACAAAGCCAGCTTAAATGCAACTGATTCAGTCAATCTACTTGACTGGCAGCAAATATAAAATCAGTTTTCTTCTAATTCCCTCTCCTTCTCTTTCCCTCCAGTTAGGAGATGTGGTGAAGAGGTTTTCAATGTAATAAACCATTTTTTGATATATCCCTTCAAGACTCATACAGACCCAAGATCATCCAATGCACTATATAGAGAGTATCAGATTATCTATCATACAAGTCATATTCATTATATTTCAAAGTAAGTTCAAGAACTGAACCACCCTGGATAGCAGTTTTCACAACAAATATATGAAGCCTGATAAACTGGCAATACTACTTCCACAATGAAATAAAAAGAGAGTGACGCTAGGAACATATATAGAAACTGTGCATGGATTTCACTTGGAAACATAATTTTTCACAGATATAAAGAACTCGTGGCATTACAAACTAACAATGCTTATTTCTAATATTGGCTAAAGTATCAAAACATCCTAGAGACAAAATTTAAACAACTGCTCTGATGTCTATTTATTTCTTTAAAGTTTACAGAGGTCAATATCTTAAGGATGATTTAAGTGATTCATCCTGGTCATTTTTATGAAAGTGAAAATAAAGCAAAAGTCAAAACATGAAGAAACTAAGGTGCAGAAAAAGAGGAGGTCAGATGATCAATTATATTCAGAACTGTGAGATTCTTGGGCAAAAGTCCATGCAGGATCTGGCTGTGCTGCATTGTTAACGGCAAGAGTAACAATAGCAGCCTCTGCCTTGGACGGACTGGACTTCTTCTGTCGATGCTGTGAAGTTGATGAGACAACCTGATGCACTAACACTGGATGAGAGCCAGTGCCAGCATTCATGGCTGTGGCAGAACTCACAGGAATGGGAGGTAAGATGGGCTGTTGTTTCACTCCCACCATCTGAATAATTTCTTCCTTTGGTGGCAAAAACGGTGTGATATCGGGAGATTCTGACCCACTGCTGCGACCAGAACTCAACCGCAACGGATTGGGTTGTCTGCCAACCATGCCATCAGCACTGGCAGGGTGAACAGCCAGCATGGGCTTTGCAGAATTAGTGCCTCCTGTGACAGATTTAGTATGGCCGGATCTCCGTGGTCGAGAAGTAGCTGAGGATATGCCAAGAGTCTTTTCCCTTGGTGGTGGAGCTGGTATAAAGTGACTGTGGGTCTGTGTTTTCTTCCCCGGAAGTGAATTGTCCGAGTGGAGATAGCTGGGTTGAGATGGCATGCCTGGTGTGACATGGACCTGCTGTGAAACATTTTCTGCGTTCCCCTGCTCATTTTTCTGTTTCTGTTTCAGTCGATGTAGCTCTGTGGTTAGATAAGCAATATTATTTGCCTTGGCCTCCAATTCGGCACGCAGCGAGTTCATGGTTTGAGACTGAGCTCGGCTTTCATCCAGCCAGCGCTTACGCTGAGATCGTGCTTCTGCCTCCAATCGATCAACACGTTTGTCACGCTCTGCCACTTCTTTTTCTAATGATATAATTTTAATCCGAGAAGATTCAAGGTCTTGCTGAACTTGTTGCATTTTGTTATCTGTGGTTCCTAAAAAAACAAAAGTGAAACTTGTGTGAGCATATATCTGTCCAGATTGACAACAAAATCAGTCAGGGCAATCATCATAGACCAGGAACAAGCACTCAAAGAAATTAAAAGTTGCTAAATTTTCGTTCAAAATTTATTTTCTCATTTAATATTAAGCCAAAACAATTTAAACATTTTGCTATGGTACATTCATTCAGAACCCGAATTCTCAATTCACAATTCAGACCCAGAGTATATATATATAAATATAAATCTGCAACAAAACCCACAATAGGCTTATGGACTTGAAACTGCTGAATGGATCCATATGAAATACAACATTGTTCATGTGGATCTGTGTTTCTTATTATCTTTGATGTTATTCTAAAAATGCCATAATAATTGAATAATAAACTTGCGAGGGCGCTTGATCAGAATTGTACGTTTGATACTATGAAGCGTTCAAAACAAGTTTTCTTTGAGAAACAGCCAGTTTACTGCATGATATACTTTATGTGATAATGAATAAAAAGAGACAATCTTAAAGATTTTCTGACCTGCATCGTCAATTGTCAACCCATGCATGGTTAGTTGAAATGTCAAATCTGTGGAAGAAGAAAATTATGTCACACATCATGGAGATTATTGATATTATATTTGCTTCAAAAATCTCAAAAGTTAACATGTTCAAATATTCTGATTTCTTTTTTTTTTTTTTAAATATCCAAAAGAGAAAAAAAAAAGACTCTGTCTATGTCTAGATAAAACTCTGATAGATTAGTATTCACTGACAACATCCTTTTCTAATTACTGAAATCATCAAGAATGATCCATTTCATAATAGTGTTCACCGATTTTAAACAAATAAGAACATTATTATTAGCAATGCTTATATAATTTACTGACTTCATTGTGCAGTATTGTTTTTCCTCATCCATGCAGCAAGTCAGTCTTGCAGTTACATTCTATGCCTTCTATATGTTTCCCATCTAACTTAATAGTTACTGTAGGGAAGTTCACAACTTTCCATTCTTAATATAATAAATAATACAAGAAACACGACTTATCATTCTTTTTTAATGAGAGGGGCGGGTCCTGAAATCGAGATTTTGGCTGAAAAAATTGAATTTCTGATTATATTTTTTTCTTCAAACTGAACCATTTTATTTCACGATTTACCATTTATATGGTCAACATTAGCCTATTTCATGAGTAAACTGAGCTTTTCCTACAAGCTGGGTGTCTAAAATATCATTCAAATTCACTTCTGATGGTCAATTTAAACTGAAGCTACGAGGTCTTTACACTAAGTTTGAAAATATTTCTCAGGAGAAAAAGCCAGGCAAGAGAAAATGGCTGAAGAGGGAGGTCCAGTCTATCTAGGTGGAATGTTTTGAGTAAAAGGAACACATAATGACACAAGGAACTGGTTGAAAAACGTCAAAACTTTAGACGCGATTATCTCGAAACCTATTTTTTAGCATATTTTTCCCTAAGGCTTTTTTATTTACCAATAGATTTACTTGAAATTTGGCATGAATCTTCCTGCATATATGTAAAATATTAACAAGTATCGGATCTGCAATATTTTGTTTACTTTTTAAGAAAATATTATCGAATTGCCAGAAAAATGAGAAAAAGTACCATCTTGCCACGTACAAATTTCAAAAATTTGTAGAAGAAAAACTATGGCAAATTTTTAAAAACTGATATTTAGCGCTATTGAGGTTATGGAATATTACATGTGTGCAAAATTTGGAATGGTTTCATTGAAAAATACCGAAGCCTTAGGCTTTTGAAAATTAGCAATTTTTGGGGCCAGAAATCCAATGTGGCAGCGTTTCCATCGCAACATATCATCCAGATTATTTTTTGACACTTTCCCTCCTCTAATTTGGACATGCTGAATTTAAATATATGATATTTAAAAAATCCTAAATTTAGAAAATCACTCTCAGGACCCGCCCCTCCCCTTAATGACTCAGTAATGATCTTTCAATGAGTGCATTTTCTGAAATATCCTTACAAGTATTTTTCTTTACCTGTGAATTTTTTGTTATTGATCTGAATTTATTTATCATCAATGGTACAGATGTTTCATGTTTTCACATGCACATGTGAACTCTGCTAACATTTGTATAATACAGTGAAGCATTCTTACCTGTACATTTTTTCTGCAGCTGGGAGATTTCTTCATGCAGGCCTTTAAGTGTGGCTGCATGCTCTTGCTGCATAAAGAGTATGGAGCTCTCCAAATTTCTTTTGTGCATGGCTGATTCGGTACTCATAATGTCTGGCTTAAAATGTATCTGCAAACATGACAATATACAAAGAGTTTGGTGGTATTATGTAAATTTGAAATCCTGTCTTAGACTATGGATAAGGCTTAGAACTGCTGTAAAAATATTTTTCAAAGCAAGTAAGAACTGCACAAGGAGAATTTCTGATGTTCTGAAGGCATGCTTTGTGACAGTAATTTCCTCAGTGCTCCTGTCTAACAGGCCCAAGAAAAATTCATTCACACACCAAGTGTTGAGTAGTCCAAGAGCTGCTCACACACCATTCTAATCAACTGAAACCATCTTCATCTTGAATTGCTTGAATAACTATTTTTGTGAAATGTTTCAACAAATCTTGCTTTAGTCAGGAACAATTTTATATCACAAAGTTTGACAAATCCAGTTCTTTTCATCCCTGGTCATGAAAAACTCAGTCCAGCGAAATACTTTTTAGTCTTCTATTGCATGTCAGTTATTTAATTCAGTCTTTCACTGTCACATTCATACTTCTTTTTTAACTGCCAAATTATGGAAGAGGGCGAGGGAAAATGTGTGTGTGTGTGTTTGGGGGGGGGGGGGTTAGAAAAATGAATTGGTTGAGCAAACAACATTGTATCGAAATATATTCTGCTTTTCCTCATGAATTAAATTATCTCTCTGCACAGACACAATTATGATGAAAGAATCAGAATGGTAACTGGTATATAGATGACAGGCATTATCTTGGATTTAGATGTTACCCTATGGGCTTATTTTTATCATTTCTATTTGAAACCAGTTTTACGAATAGTATGGCCCTCTGAGAAGTGAATCTCAGGAAAATTCAAGTGCAGTTAAAAAGGTAAATTTGGCATTTGTGAAGAGAAAAGTAGTTGCAGGAAGAGGAGGGGGGGGGGCACTAAAGATACATTACTGTGCATGCAACATAACATACTTGAATGTTTAAAACTAAGCAGCTAGAATGGCGCTTAGTCTGTGGTTGACTGCCTCCTTCATCTAAAAATCTCATATATAGGCTTAACATAAAATATTCATATGCTGATCAATTAAGCCCAAGTAACTGATGGTACCTCTAGTCTAGATTTAAGGCTTATCAAAACATGGAATAACTATAACTAGATTAGATTTCTAACTGAAGTCCAGGATGCCTTGGTAACTTATTCCAATAGTTTGAATGCTTGATTCTTGGAGTCATTTGGTATTATTGTTATATCATTTTTAAAGACAGCCCAAAAGATCGATCTAGATCTAGATCTAGTGGCCAATAATCTAGCGTGAAAATCTAGATCTAGATTCTAGATCTAGGCTATGTAATGTAAACTAACAAAACAGTAACACGAAGGAGGTGAAAAATGAATGAATTGAATGACGTGAGCAAAAGATTTCAACTGGTTAGCAAAGATCCTGTTGAAAAGCTCACCACTATAGAAAAATAATTGTTGCTGATTATTTCATCTGCACTGTCCACGCTCAGGCATCACAGTTCTGCAAACAGTAGTCTTTCGCAGTCCCTAACAACATCTCGGCGGCCATAGTTATTTGCCCTCACAACAAGAATGTGGTTGCATGATGGTCCCGATGAAAAAAGTAAAACTATAGCTTTGGAAAAAAAAATCACTCTGGTTGCATAAAAATGAATTTTAGAGAAAATTCTATATGTCTGCTAAAATATTATGATTTACAAAATTTATCATCGGTATAATATAAAAAAAAAAAATTGTTTGCTCAGGGGATTCCCAGCCATAATCTATAATTAGAATTTACCTCTTTGCCAAAATGGTCATAGTATTTTCAGCATTTGGAAAAATAAAGCTTATCTTAATTTAGATTCCTACAGCAATAATTGAAAATCAGTTCAATATTTCAATACACGTCTTTCCAATTCGTGAAATTCATGATAATAGAATAGATTTACATTCTGTTAGACGAATCATTTTAAAAATTTTTTCTTTAGCCGAAAAAAAAACAGCAATAGTATAAAAAATGGGCAAAAATTGAGATATGACTGCTACAAACTGACATTGGCGCAAAATCTAAACGCCGATAAATGATGAGATCCAATGGCTTGTGAAAAAAAAAATCTTTTTGCACTGCTACCTCTCTCACAAGCGATAGTTACTAGATCTATCAACTGAAACCTTCCTAGATTATCAGATGTTTTGATAATGGGTAAAACGCTCAAGAAAAAAGAACAAGTGAAGGTAGATCAAGCTTTAGTTTAGATCTAGATCTAGATTTACCTTCCTTTGGGAAATTAATAGTAATTAAATAATAGTTGTAATAATTTACCTAGTCTAGATCTAGTTTAGATCTAATGTCTATAACTATGAGTTGGAATGCTGAAAATTCGGTTAGAATCGAGATCTAAGTGGTGTGCGTGAATCTAAACTTCCTACAACTGTTCCCAAGAAAGATCTACCTAACACATTTGGAGAATATTTTTGTGAAAAAATTCAAACAATTAGAAATGAACTGGATCGTACAGACTTGAGCCCTTCATTT